>BQNB010123284.1:0-20124 GCA_026074375.1 Tanacetum coccineum
TAAACGTTTTCACATTTTGTTATTATCAAAACATTGAGAGGTCGAAAAATATAAATAACATTTTTGGACATTATTTGTAATAACATAATCCTCAACTTGCACATGAGGACTTGCAACAAATCCATCCAGATGATTTGGAAGAGATGGATTTGAGATGGCAAATGGCTATGTTGACTATGAGGGCTAGAAGGTTTTTAAAGAATACAGGTAGGAAGCTTACTATCAATAGAAATGAGTCTGTTGGCTTTGATAAGTCCAAAGTGGGGTGCTACAACTACCACAAGAAGGTACATTTTGCTAAAGAGTGCAGAGCTCCAAGATATCAAAACTACAAGAACAAGGAAAGCACAAGAAGGATTATGCATGTGGAAACATCCATTTCCATAGCTTTGGTGTCATGTGATGATCTTGGTGGGTATGACTGGAGTGATCAGGCAAAGGAAGGACCTTATCCTTACCAGTACTAACTATAAACTTATCCTTACCAGTAGGAACTACATACCTACTAGTAGTAACTATCTATTACAAAATTCCTAACAATCCTCCCCTAAACTTGAATTTGACACAGTTAACTTCAAGTTTCCAGATAGATCTTTCGTTGAAAGCACCAGAGGATGGAACAGCAATTTTGTAATAGATACTTACTACTAGTAGATATGTAGTTCCTACTGGTAGAGTAAAAGTTCCTGCTGGTAGGTATGTAGTTCCTACTGGTAAGGATTTATCAGTTAGTGCTGCAGAACATAAAAGTTATTCCTGTGGTAGTACAATATTAGTCCTGGTTGTATTATGCTTACTCCCGGGTTGATTGTAAAGGTAGTTGTTATTGATAGGGGATATGCATGAGATATCCTAGGAAGTGATAACACTTATCACTTTAGCTTTTAGCGAGTCTTAAGGAAACAAGTAGTTAGGGTTTCATGTGTATTTAAGAAACCTACGGCCTTGGATGAAAACAACTGATTGAATCAATCAGAAAAACACGTTTATTATCAATAGAAAAGATCCATAGAGGATCATTGTTTTTAGTAATTCTTTAACTCTGTTGTTTATATTCTGCGTAAACAATAGTTTCATTTGTTAGAGTCTCTCTTAGAGTTGCTTGTGATTACATAAGTGCTCTACAACCTCAACAAGCATAAAGATCTATCTAGGGCTAGACCTATAAGTGGTATCAGAGCCTGGAGAGAGCCTCTGTTAAAGAAACTTTACTATTCTTGCTCATAAAAACTTTACAATGACTTCACAAAATCCATCACAGACATACCCTATGCCATCACCATCAGTATCTACATTCACTTTCCCATCAACAACTGAACCTGTGTTCTCTGCGTCAACTTCTGAACCAGTTTTTGAGTCTCCAAATCACTCTCAAACCTCACAAACTACCCAGTCTCAGCAACTCCAACAATATCACACAACCACTGTCTCAAACAATAATGCCAAATTTCCTTACTTAAAGAAGGAAGAATATGAGACGTGGGCCATGAAGATGGAGTATTGGATCATGAACAGTGATCACAACTTGTGGAAACATTGTTCAAATGGAAACAGCAGGAAGGAAAAAGACAAGAAGAGATCCAAAAGGAAATATTATGATTCTTCCACCTGTTTCTGTTGAAGAACAAATTGCTGTTCAAAGAGAGACAAAAGCAAGAACTATATTGCTTTAGTCTCTTCCTGAGGATCATATGGCTGATTTTCACCATCTAGATGATGCAAGGGATATTTGGTTGGCTGTCAAAGCCAGATTTGGAGGTAATGAGAGCTCTAAGAAATGAGGCATATCTATGCTAAAAAGAGAGATTTTCATGTGAATTTAGGGTATTCTGATATCAGTGGGTTTGCATAGGGCTATGACAGGTTTCTAGAAGATATTGCGTTCAACTCATTCAGATGCAAGCAGCCAGACAATGATAGATTGTAACATGAGTTTCTCAGAGCACTTCCACCTTCTTGGTCACAGGTGGCCATCACTCTTAAAACAAAGGGTGGTCTTGATTATCTAAGCTTTGATGATCTTTATAACAAGCTTAGGACTCTTGAAATTGATGTGAAGGGTGGCTCAAGTTATGATTCAAGAGGTTCTTCTGCTCCTACCCATTCAGCTTTTATTAGTGCTGCTAGGCACTAAATTCAAAGAGTCATACCTTGTACAATCATATTTCAACCACTTTTACTTCTGCTTCAACAAGTCCTGCTGCCTATGGTAAAATACGAGGTGGGGTGAGTTGGAAGAGACGGGAGAAGAAGAAAAAGGGATTTGGAGAAGTTTGGGTTAGTTCGAGTTTTTGGCGGGAAAAATGGTTAGAGAACGGTTAGGAGAAAGGATTAAACCCGCGTCTATGTTTGAAAGTTTGAGGTAATTGCGCAACTAGTCCTTGTGTTTCTCTTTTCCAAAATGTAGTGTAAAATAAGTTCGAGAATTGACACTTCTGGCCCTTGTAGTTTAGTAAACAAGAAAATGGGCTTTTACTTTGGGCTTTTGTGATCCAAATAGTATAGAAGGGCCCAAAGGTAGTTTAGTACTTTTGCATCCTCTTCAAAGGGTATAATGGTCATTTCACTTCAAACTTTTGTCCTTTTCTTTACTTCCTTGTCTTTTCTCGACCACGGTCTTGATCCGGCTTTTGAAATTGGCTTCAAATCTCTCTTGCTCACTTGTCTCTTCATTTCTTGTCGGTTTTTGCTTGTTTTTGCTCTTCTTGACTTTGATATCCTTTCCTGCACATTATGACACAAAAGCACACATATTTCCATCTTTTGGCATATTTTTGGCTTTTATTGGCGAAATCCTAGGTATACGGAGAATGGCATAAGGTTGATACTAGCACCTAGGTCGGTTAGGGCTTTGCATTTAAGCTCACTAAAAGTACACGGGATGAGAAACTGTCCGGGGTCCTCAAGCTTTTCAGGAAGCTTTTTGAGAATGATCGCAGAACAATTTTTACTCACCGGTGTATTAGCCATCTCGTTTAACTTCTCTTTGTTTGACAACAAGCTTTTTAACATCTTTTGATACTTAGGCATTAAGATCAAAGCATCCGCCAAAGTAATGTTCACATGAATCTTTTTGAACATTTCCCAAAACTTTTGGATTTGTACTTTATCATTTTCACCTTTCTTTTCATACTCTACCCTAGAAGGATATGGAAGAGTTTTTGTTGGCTTGTTTGGTTTGATTGGTGGAGTTTTAGGCAAGAAAAACTCTTCCTTATCAATTAAGATCTCTTCAAAAACACTTTCTCTAACCTCATCATCTTTTTCCTTCTCATTCATCCCTTTCTCATTATCTTTCAACTTATCTTTCCCTTTCCCATGGTCTACCCGAGGTTGGACGTTTGCGGTACTTTGTGAACTTTCGGGTTGCACTTTGTCCTTTGTCACCTCGGTTTCCTTAGCCTTCTCATTGTCCGGATTGACATAAGGAGGAGGCATAGGGGGTAAAGGTCCATCATAGGCCAAACCACTCCTAGTGGTAATAGCCTTGACTTCATTTCTAGGATTAGGAATAGTATTACTTGGTAAAGTTCCCGAACCCGATGCATTGTTATTTCCCATTTGCTTTTGAAACATGTTAAGCATCATATTTTGAAAATTCCTTTGCTCATTTTGAAAATCTTTTTGCTCTCTTTTAAAATCATTTAAGTTCTTTTGCAAATTTGTCAATGTGGCATCATTAGCTTTTGTGTAGGCCTCGAACCTTGAGTAAGCAACCGGTACTTGAGCAACTGGGGCTTGATAAGCTTGAGCTTGTTGGTTAAGCCCCAAGTTAGCTCCATGGTTAACTTGATTGGTTTGGTTCACATTCCTAGTCCCATTATACCCTTGGTTCCCATTGTATCCTTGGTTAGGTCTAGAAGCTTGGGGATTGGGTTGAGTAAAGCCCGGTGGTCTTGTGTAAGAAGCCACACTAGAAGGAGGGTACCCGGAATTCCCTTGAACAAAACCACCAACCGCAGCGGCTTGTTGGAATTTTTGAAAATTGTCATGATAGACCGGGTAGTCATAAGCTCCTCTATTCATTGGGCACACATTAAAACTATGATTACTACCACAAGTAGTCACTTTCCTCCACCCGCTAAAATCGAATGGGAGTTAGGCACAAGAGCTTTTCTTATATTTTTCTCTCATTCATCTTCATTCCTAAAAGTCAAAGTCCTCTACCTCTAATGGCCACTGCCATGATTGTTAGAATTCGAAGTTAGATGATGAAGAAGAAATAATGATGGAGGAGCATTCGTACTCACTCGCATCACGGCGTTCCGTGAACATCCTAAACTTTGCTTTATTCTCTATGATTTGTTTAATCCTTCGGTAGGACTTAGTAGAGAAAAATTACCAAACCCAGCAGCGGAATTAAGAGAATCTTTGGTCATTGAATAGCCAAACGAATTATAGAATGTGGTCTAATTGGTGCATGAGCAAAAACCCGTGATGAGGACTACTTCCCTTTAGAAGTTCCTTGAAACCTCCCAAGCTTGGTAGAAAGAAAAAAATTTTCCTAGAGACAATTTGTCGAAAATATGTCCGTTCTTTTCATTCGAAGAATTGTAGTTCTTTAGAAGGTGGAAAGAAAAAGTTGATGAACTTAGACACTAAGTCATCCCATGTAAGAATAGAATTCGGGGGTTCTTTGTCGAGCCACGTTTTGGCAACCCCGTCAAGAGAAAATGGAAATAGAAGAAGTTTGATGGTGGTGTAGGTACATCCTGTGTACCTTTGATTATAGTAATATGCTCAAAATTACGAATATGAAGCAGAGGCTCTTCATCATTACCATACTCCTCGAAAACTTTCAATTTTGAACAAGATTAATGAGAGAGGATTTTAGTTCAAAATTTTGAGCATTGATGAGTGGTACAACAAAGCTTCCAACATCATTAGGCAACCTCAAATTTATCTAGTTATTCTTATTTGTATTGAGAAGCTCCCCGAACTTGTTCTAGTGTTTTGTCATTTTGTCCTTGTTCGTTTAATGAGAAGCTCCCCGAACTTGGAGAAACTTAAACTTCATGTAAACAACATAAAATTTATCTAATTATTCTTATTTGTATTGATTCTTATGCGCTAATGCATTGGCACAAGAAATACCGACAGATTGCCCCAGTTGAAGACATTAGTTATTGGGCGTCTAAACAAGGCTATGTTGTTACACAAGAAGAATATTCAAACATTCGGTTGGAGCATTTGATGGATTTGGAGATTGACAATATAACACCCCCAAATCTGGGTTGCAGCGGAATGTTGAATATCCGAGGGCGTTACTTCATAGATCAATAGCACAAGATATGAGAACGACCACTAAGCGTGTCGTTTAAAAAGATACATTGGATTTAGCAAAATACTTGTTCATTACATAAGCCCATGGCTTCAAATTGTTGGACAATATAAGTAAAGATTTTGGTTTATAACAAATATCTTAAAATGTAATACGCCCCAAATCTTTAGCATTGAGTCTCTCTAAAGAGTGACCCCCAATGTATCTTGGCACCTCGTGCCTTATTGACCTGAGAAAACATGATTAAAACGTTAACATAAAGTTGGTGAATTCATAGGTTTATGTAAATCAATTGTAGGACCGCAAGATTTCCAAGTGTATGATTGGTTGCGTGTGTAAGCACTAGTCAAATTTATATATGTATAGTATAAATCCCGTGACAATTCTTCCCAATTACTTCTCAAACAAGAGAAATAAAAGGGTAAAATCTCACTTAAGAAAACACAATACGTATATTTTTAACCGGGAAGTATTTTCTTCTCGGGTCGTATCCCAACGAAGTCGTGAATTGAAATTCGGGAATAATTCGGATTCGAGTCAAGAATGGATAAAGGATTTTTGAATTTTGAATTACACTACGAATATAATAGCACAATTAAACTAAGAACAATTAAAGAAACTAAAAACAATTAACTAGCACGAAATTTTAATACACGAAAATTAAAAACGTGAGCTAAAACTGAAATTTAAAATCTAAAGCACTTCTTTTAACAAATTTTATACCTAAAAATCACAAATTTAAAAAGAAAATTTTAGGAAAAAGAATTAGAATTTTTTAGCTATTTTTGAATTTTATATGATTTTTTAAAGAAAAATGAATTACTAAAAATAAACTTTTTCTAAAAATTATTACTAAAATTCTATTTTTATTTTTCAAAAATACTAGAATGAAAAAGAAAATTATTACAAAAAGAATTAGATTTTTCCAACTATTTTTCTATTTTCTATGAATTTCTTAAGAAAAAGAAATTACCTAAAACCTATTTTAATTTCTAGAAAATACAAATTCAATTGGAAAAATAAAGAAAAATGATTTTTAACTACTAAAAATGTGCAGAAAACTAATGGTATAAAAATGCCTAATTTTTATAAAGCAATTGAACCCTAATTTTACTAATTAAAACCTAAAACCTAATTTTATTAAACTAATTTCAAAAATATAAAAACTATTTTATTAAACTGAAAGAACAAGGTAGAAAATGAAAAGTATGAAAGTAAAGGGTAGGCGGGGAAAATAAAAGAAAATTACACTATAGTGAAAACAGACAACCTTTAACTATTGAAAAAGTACCAAACAGACCCTACGATTTGGCTTATTTTTGGCTTATCTAAAAAGTGAAAATCAGCAAAAACTTAAAACTTCAAAGTTAAACCTGAGCTTATACACTACAACTTTAACAAAAGCACATTGAACTTTTATCAACTAGATAAGCTAGAAATTAAGCTTTTTAATCTGAGTTACAGAAACTAAGGGGTTTCTTTGAAATTTTAACTTTTTAAAACTTTGGCTTATATCTAGCTTATTACTCAATTAAAATAAGAACCAAAAGAAGCTATAAGAAGCACTTAAAGAACTGAATTTTTAGGATTTAGCTATATATATAACATCTATACCAAAAATGGGCCTATTTAGATTTTTAAAAAAGTTTATAAAGGAAATGAGAAATAAGCAGAAAACACTTAGTCAAATATTTTTGAGATTTTCTCTTATAAAAAGTTCTAAATGACAGCTGATTTTACTTAGGTGATAAAGCTTGTAAAGTTAAAGATAATTCGTAATCGCATTTATACTATGGGCATAAGCTTTATTTACTAGAAAATGAGCTCCTAAGTTTAAGAATTTCTAACTAAGCTTGTAGCTTGAACTCAGCAGTACTAACAAGAGGTTAGTACTGCTGATGTAAATGGAAATACTGCTGGTTCACTTTGCAGGTTCAATCTTTTGACAATTATGAACTAAGCACACCTAGCTAAGTATGTTTAACCACAAAGTGAGTAAGAAACAAGCCTTAAGGGCTTTGGCCTAAGATTTCAAAGGCAAAAACTATGGAAAAGATGCCCTGGTGCTGAGCTTGTTATTATAAGCCACAAAATTTTGGAAAATGCAATCTAACTTCTAAAAACTTTTGACATCTTAATCTCTTTGAAAAACACATTTTAATGACAGTAATTGATCAATTTTAGTTGACTTTTACAAGTCAAAACACCTTATACCAAACACTAGTTAACTAAAACTGTCTATCTTTTATGCTAATCAAATCTATTTAAAGAAAAGCTAAACAACTAAATTCCTTATATCTACTTCTATTATTACTGATCTACTTAAGCTATTTAAGAACTAAAATACTGAGCTTATTAAGAGAAAAATGCTAGTTTCTCAGCTAGATATTACTACTTTAATCACAGTTTTTAAGAAATGAAAGATTCAACAATATCTAAGCAATGAAAACTCAAAACAGATAAAAAAACAACTAATCAAGCTGATTTAGCATATATGAACAAAAAATGAAAAGTCAATAAGCATATCAGATTCAAGCTAAGTTTATACTAAATTGAAAATAAGAAATGAAACCTTGACTTTGTAGTCTCAGGCTACTAGGCTGCTCTTTCTGAATGAGCAGCCTTAAATCAAATTCCTAACGGCTACCTTAGCCTCTAAACCCAGCTTAAAAGCTCAATAAGCTTTTAAGAGCTTATTACTCCAAATAGCTTCCAAAGAGAATCAAATTACTCAAGTGATCATGTCTGGCTTATATGAATGAACAAAAAGTGTGAAAAGACACTTTTAACTAGATTTGACTGAAAAATTGAGCTTAAAACTGTTTAAGCTCAAAAGAGCTTTATGAGAGATTATGAAGTAAAGATTGCTTAAAATGGAAATCAAAGAACTAGGAACTGAGATTAGGATTTTATTTGATCAAAAAAGTAAAAGTACTAGCGAATTAACAATGTACAAGTGATATTTGTAAAACAGATTTGAAAAGCTTAAAAAGAAAACGAAAAATAAAATGAAAATTAAACTCAATAACTAACTTTTTAAAATGAACCTAAGTGTCCTATTTATAGAGAAATGGAGAAGAGAAGTGAGAATTTCTAAAATCTTTCCATGGAATGTGAGCCGTTGATCTTTTTAAACTTCTTTGTAGCCGTTGATGAGCTTTGGCCACGTGTTCGGGCCAATGAAATGTTGCCAGGTGTCTCAAATGACGTGGTGATCATTTGTGATTGGTGGGAATGAAGTAGGAGTGCTGGGGAAGAAGGAGAGGCTGGTTTGGGTTGTGTGGATTTTGGGCGGGAAATATGGTTGGAAACAGTTAGAGGGAAAAGGGAACGGGGAAAGGGCTGTAACATTTTGAATCTTTAGGCTAATTGCATAAGTAGTCCCTCTTTTTTTCTTTGTATAAGTGTAATGTAAAATCAGTTTCGGAATTGACACTTCTGGCCCTTGTAGTTTTAGTGAACATGAAATGGGCTTGGATTATGGGCTCATTTTGGGCTTTGTGGTTTATTATGTATCCGGGTATAAAAGAAATTGGCCCAAGGGTATTTTGGTAATTTCCCATCTCATTCAAAGGGTAGAAAAGTCATTTTCTTCAAGAGTTGACTTTGTTATTTCATAATCTTGACCCACTTTTGACTTTTCTTGCTCACGGGCTTAATCCGGCTTTTGAGATTGGCTTCCATTCTTCACTCTTGTCTTGTCTCTTCATTTCTTGTCGGTTTTTGGTCGTTTTTGCTTCCTTTTGTCTTTACATATCAAATCCTGCACAATAGACACAAAAGCACACAAATTTCTATCCTTTTGGCATTATTTGGCTTTTATTGGCAAAATCCCGGGTATTTTATGTATACAATATAGCACTTATCAAAATTCCCCAAACTAAATGATTGCCGTGTCCTCACGCAATGTTATTAAGTGTACACTTTAACAAATAAGTTTCCAAAATGCCCTTGTTTTCACCTTTCATGAATCACCTTTTTTAAACATCTCAAGCTTTTTAAACATTTTATCTCATGGAAACACATTAATGGCAATCATTGCAATTTTGCAATTTTTCGGGCTCATGAAATAGGATACTGCCGATTAATAGAGCACAAAAGTGGAATATTCGTCTTCCCTGACTTTTCCACTAGACTAAAAAGCTATTAAACAATTTCATGGTCAATTATAAGTCAAATGGTTAAGCTCTTATACTTACGACTTGGTGAACCTTTTCACTCCCAAGAATTAAAATTAATGATTAAGATGTGTGCACTTTTTCAAACTTAACCATAGAATCAATTTATTCTTTTTATAGTTGAAATCCATCTAAGCTTTACACTTAAGCCTTGTGAGCTTAAATGTTAATAACATAGATAAACCTCGACTCAAAGCTAAAAGAAATTGGGAAACAAAACTTATAAATTTATTTTAGATAATGAAATTTTAACCATTCTTTTATTTTTAATATACTATAAAAAAAATTTCAATAGGAATGTTATTCTTAGTTCGAACCCCTACTTAGGCCTTTCTCCCAAATAGGATATCGCATCAACAACTGGTGTTCTTAGTTCGAACCCCCACTCCGCTGCTAACGTTTGTGGGTTATCGCGAAAAACCCTTTTTCCTACAAAGGCCTAGAATCCAAAGTCCCTTAGTTGCAATCAACCACTAGGCGCGGCCCCTAGTGATGAATGCTACGAACCGGATTCCACGTACATAGTCTTTATCCTTAGTTGCGAACCCATCCGAGTCTCACTCTCAGGCATGGATACGCCATCGATTAAAACTATCTATAGTTTTATTATTCTATTTTTTGCGAATGCTTCTTGGCACGAAAAATAATGCTTTGCATTAGAAATGCTTCATTGATTCTTTTATAAATTTATTTTTGGTGAAAGGAAGAATTTACTTTAGAAAATAACTTATTAATTTGAAACCAAAATCTTACTTACTAATAAAATGAATTATTTTTCACAAATGTAAAGACTTTTTCTAAAGGACATTGGTTGACTTTGTTAAATTAAAAAGAGCACGTTTTTGGATTAGTGGGTTAAGAGCTTTGTGGTGTAAAAAGACACAAATCATTCCTATAAGGCTTAGGTTTCAAATAAACCTTGCTTAAGCAAATTACACTTATATTTAATAATCATCTCATGTTCTTCACGTTTTTAAAATCCCAATGCATTAGGATTTGTGAAAGCTTAGCCACCACAAAAGGTAGGTTAAAGATTAGCTAGGGATTTTTCACCCGGTAAAGTCAAAAATTAACTACCTATTTCTAACCATAGGGATTACCAAAAAGTGGTGTTTTTCCCCAAAAACTATGCTTCTATGTACAGCAAAAATTTAAAAATTTTCCTACTATTTTACAAAAAAGGTAATTAAAAAAGGTAGCAAAAAATGGTTGCGTGAAATGCAAGTCAATAATCGAAGATTCCTTCCCCAAACTATAACGAAAACATTGTCCCAATGTTTGAAAAATAGGGTCATAAGGTATCTAATCACAAAATTCTAAAGGTCATGCCAAAAAGAATAGATGTTAGGTTCGATAAAGATTAGGATATGATGATTTCCCACTTTATGAAGAGGAAGTTTGGATTACCATCAATGGGAAATTGTGGGCATTCTTTTGGTTCTTCCACAATAATGAACCATGAATCCTTCAAATCCGGAAAACCTAGGAACAAACATCACCAAACAACCAACAGAACGAAAGAGAACTAGCATCCTCACATCATTTACTTGTCTAGCTCAAAACGATCTTACTTTAAAACGAAACGGCTTAGTTTTTGTGTTCCGAGTACAAGCTATACTCGTCCCCGAATTAATTTGTCCCTTGGGAAGCAAAGAAAAAAAGAAAGAAAATAAAAAGGATTTATGATGGGTTGCCTCCCAGAAAGCGCTTGTTTTTTATAGAGTCCCCTAGCTTGTCTCATATTCCAACATGGTTCCATTATGGGGATAATAGTAGGGATGAAGAAATTCAAAAGTGGAAACCTCCATAACTAGGTTTAATGAAAGATATACCGTATCTCCATTTTTGATCTAAGGGTTCAAAAAACTTTTTTGAAAAGAGTTCAAGAGAGAAATTGTGAACCTTACGGACAATGCTTTTGGTACATGAAAGTCTATTAAGGGGGGTGGATGTGGTCAAAAAAACATCATGAGTTCAACGACGATTTTAGTTGGGATGTGCTACTCTTTTGAAAACTCTTATCCTTAAAAGCATCCTTTTAAAAGGTTTCCAAATGAATGTTATTCCCGGGTAAATTACCCCTCTCCAAAATGTTCATGGGGAATAACATCTTCCACGAAGGTTAAATCATCATAAAACACCATATTCACTCCCGACCTAAGTGGTAGTCTCAAATGGGTAGTATTTCAAATGTCAGGATGACAACTTGTAACTCTTTTTATGGACTTCGGTTCATCTTTTGTTTTAAAATCCTTCTTAGTCTTTCTTTTTAAAGTTTCAACATTTTTATCTTACCTTGTTGTTTAACTCAAGAGGAGTAATTTGGTGAAAAAGTGTCATCATTTAAATTTAAGCAATTTTTCCATGTTAGTTTACATAACCCTCCATTCTTCATTAAATTCATTCATTTAATATCAAGTTCTAAAGATTCATCTTGTTTAAAAACTCTTTTATTTTTTTTTGTAATTCCTCAAGAATTGAATAAGTCTTGAAACTTTGAAATCATCACAAAGTGGAAAAATCACACTATTTTTCCAATTTTGGACTTCTTGGGATTGGAATGAGATCTTCTTGTCTAATTCCTTGTTTGAATAAAGTTATAAGATCCTCTCCCCCATTTTGAAAGAGTCCTCAGATTATTGTTTGAATGATGTGTGAAATTTGCACCTACGGAAGCAAATTTGGAGGGATACTACTGAATAACTCTTCCTTGGTGATGATTCTAAAAATTCTCTAAATTTGAAGGTAAAACTAACCCTTCTTTTAGCAATACTGGGTCAGATATTTTCTTAAACTTCTTCTTTTTGTTTGTAATTTTCTCCCACTAAGTGGAGTCAACTCTTCAACAATGGTATGGATGTGGGAGAAGAAGATTCATCACTCTCAGGTTACAAACTATCTTTGAACCGGTCTTCATAAATGTCCAATAATGTGGATTGATCTTTGTTTGACGGACCGTCCGGGTTTAATAAAATATCCTTTAAAATAACCATCACTTATCACTTGCTCTTCACGTGGACGTCTATTAAATACGTACGGTCTTAAGTATAGGCCTACCAAAAATAAAAGGTACTAGAGATCACACTCCAAGATCTACTACAACAAATCGGCGGGAAAGTCATTCTTCCCCACCGGACCAGACATTCTAGCAATTCGTTTAGGTTAACACAAAGTGAGAGCAATTTGATATTTCTTAACGGTCATTAGTAGATTGCAATGCGGGAATGGCCTAACTTTGTATATACGGAGGAATGGCATAAGGTTGATACTAGCACTATGTCGGCTGGGCTTTGCATTTAAGCTAACCTAAATAACGGGATGAGAAACTGTCCGGGGTCCTCAAGCTTTTCGGGAAGCTTTTTGAGAATGATCGCCGAGCAATTTTCACTCACCGGTGTATTAGCCATCTCGTTTAACTTCTCTTTGTTCGACAACAAGCTTTTTAACATCTTTTGATACTTAGGCATTAAGATCAAAGCATCCGCCAAAGTAATGTTCACATGAATCTTTTTGAACATTTCCCAAAACTTTTGGATTTGTACTTTATTCTTTTTTCACCTTTTCTTTTCATACTCTACCCTAGAAGGATATGGAAGAGTTTTTGTTGGCTTGTTTGGTTTGATTGGTGGAGTTTTAGGCAAGGAAAACTCTTCCTTATCAACTAAGATCTCTTCATCCCTTTTTCTAACCTCATCATCTTTTTCTTTCTCATTCATCTCTTTCTCATTATCTTTCAACTTATCTTTTCCTTTCCCATGGTCTACCCGAGGTTGGACGTTTGCGGTACTTTGTGAACTTCCGGGTTGCATTTTGTCCTTTGTCACCTCGTTTTCCTTAGCCTTCTCATTGTCCGCGCATTGATAAGGAGGAGGCATAGGAGGTAATGGTCCATCATAGGCCAAACCACTCCTAGTGGTAATAGCCTTGACTTCATTTCTAGGATTAGGAATAGTATTACTTGGTAAAGTTCCCGAACCCGATGCATTGTTATTTCCCATTTGCTTTTGAAACATGTTAAGCATCATATTTTGAAAATTCCTTACTCATTTGAAAAATCCTTTTTGCTCTTTTTAAAAATCATTTAAGTTCTTTTGCAATTTGTCAAATGTGGCATCATTGCTTTGTGTAGGGCCGCGAACCTTGAGTAAGCAACGGGTTAGGTACTTGAGCAACTAAGGGCTTGATAAGCTTGAGCTTGTTTGGTTATGACCCGAGTTAGCTCCATGGTTAACTTGATTGGTTTGGTTCACATTCCTAGTCCCATTATACCCTTGGTTCCCATTGTATCCTTGGTTAGGTCTAGAAGCTTGTGGATTGGGTTGAGTAAAGCCCGGTGGTCTTGTGTAAGAAGCCACACTAGAAGGAGGGTACCCGGAATTCCCTTGAATCAAAACATCACAACAGAAGGGTCTTGTTGGAAATTGTTGAAAATTGTCGATAGACGGGTAATCATTAGCTACCTCTAGTTAAGGGACAAGAATACTACCATTATGATTTGACCCACAAAGTATTACACCTTTCTCCCACCGCTTTTTAATCGGAAGGGAGTAGCACCAAGAGCTTTCATTCATATTTTTAATCTATTCATTTCATTCCTAAAATCGTCAGAGTCATTCTTATCCTCTAATGCCGCTGCCATTTTGTTGGAATTCAAAGTTAGTGATGAAGGAAGTAGAAGTTGGATGGAGGTGATTCGTACTCACTCGTATCAGGCGTTTCCGTGACATCTAACTTTGGCTTTATTCTCTATGATTTGTAGTCCTTCTCGGTTGGACTTTTGTAGAGAAATTGCACGGAGCGGAATTAAGAGGAATCTTGATAATTATAAGCTCAACGAATATAGAATGTGTTCTAATTGGAGCATGAGTGAAAAACCCGTGGTTAGAGGAACTTCCTTAGAAGTTACTTGAAACGTCCCAAGCTTCGGAGAAAGATTCTTGAGCAATTTGTCGAAAAAATTCGTTATTCTCATTCCGGAAGATATGTGTCTCTAGAAAGTGGAAAGAAGAAATTGTTGATGAACTTAGACACTAAGTCATCCCTGTTAAGAATAGATTCCGGGGGTTTCTTTTGTCGATGCCAGTTTTGCAACCCGTCAAGAGAAATTGGAAAGAGAGAAGTTTGGATGGTGGTTTAGGACATCCGGGTGGTTACCTTTGTTATTAGTTTTGCTCTCAAATGTATATGAGCAGTGAGGCCCTCATCATTACCCCTCAAAAATAAATTTCGATTTTTGTACAAGATTATTGGAGAGAGGTTTTTAGTTCAATATTTTGAGCATTGATGTGTGGTACAACCTATAGCACTTTCAAACCCGGTGGGTGCTTGAAGTTGCGTGCCTGTAGGGCGGTCATCGGCCGATTGGAAATCGGATCCGGATATATGAGAGGGATTGCCTCTTGTTGGTGTCGAGAACGTCGACAATTACGTCTTCTCGGAATTGTGTATTCCAAGGAAGAACGAGTGCGCATGCACTAGTGAAAATAAGAAAAAGAAGAATTTGAGATTAAGAAGATTATTTTTGGGGAAATTTACAATTTTTTAGTATTTATTAAAAAGAAAAATATTTTTGGTAATCGTTAATTACAAGCTTCACGATAAGTCTCCAAGATTTAGCTCAAGTGAGCGGAAAGGCTTAGCGAGCCGCAATGACTTCTTAGCAAGTAGCTATCACCTTTCCTTATACTCACCTTATAGTTTGTAAACTCAAAGGTCCGTCGTACCTCGCAAGTAACTCACGATTAGTTTTGTTGTTTATTGGAATGGTTTAAGATGGATAGCTAGTATCCAAATTTGTTTATTTTTTTTATTTTTTTATTTTTTTTATTAATTCGATAGGAATCGAATTAATGAATGTTTTATATTTTTATACAAAAATAGCAAAGTAACTTCCAAAAAGGAAGGATCTTCAAAACTCTACTTCAACGAATATCCTCAAAAATCGTTCACGTCTTCCCCGGCAACGGCGCCAAAATTTGGTTGCGTAAGCACTAGTCAAATTTATATATATATATATATATATATAGTATTAATTGCATGACCTTCATATAGGGGTCATTATGAAAAAATGAAAGAGTTGGTGAAGCTATTGGAAGTAAACTAGATGAATTATTTAAAGATTCAGAAGAAGTATTTCTTCTCGGGTCGTTTCCCAACGAAGTCGTGAATTGAGATTCGTGAATAATTCGGATTCGAGTCAAGAATTGATAAAGGATTTTTGAATTTTGAATTACACTACAAATTTAATAGCACAAACTAAAAACAATTAACTAGCACGAAATTTTAATACACGAAAATTAAGAACGTGAGCTAAAACTGAAATTTAAAATCTAAGGCACAACTTTTAATAAATTTTATACTTAAAAATCACAAATTTAAAAAGAAAATTTTACCAAAAAGAATTAGAATTTTTTAAGAAAAAGAAATTACTAAAAATCTATTTTAATTTCTAGAAAATACAAATTCAATTGGAAAAATAAAGAAAAATGGTTTTTAACAACTAAAAAGGTGCAGAAATTTAATGGAACAAAAATGCCCAAATTTTACAAAGCAATTGAACCCTAATTTTGTCAATTAAAAACTAAAACCTAATTTTATTAAAACTAATTTTGAAAATATTAAAACTATTTTATTATACTAAAAATACAGGGTAGAAAGTGAAACAATAGAAAGTAAAGGGTAGGCGGGGTAACTAAAAGGAATTTACACTACAGTGAAAACGGGTAACCCTTAACTATTGCAAAAGTACCAAATAGACCCTACGATTCAGCTTATTTTTGCTTATCTAAAAAGTGAAAATTAGTAAAAACTTAAAACAGCAAAGTTAAGCTTGAGCTTTAACACTACAACTTTAATAAAAGCACTTTTGACTTTTATCAACTAGATAAGCTAGAAAATAAGAATTTTGTTCTGAGTCACAGAAACTAAGGTTTATCTAACTTTTCTAGTCTTTTGCTTATTACTAGTTTAATGCTACATGAAAATAAGAACTAAAAGAAGCTATATGAAACTTAAGATGTATACTAGGGCTTTCTAAAAAGAGATAAGCTACAAGTGAACAAGAATAACAAGAAATTTGATATTCAAAAGTGAAAATTCAGGCTCATCACTGAAATTAAGCAAAACTTAATAAGCTAACTAGCTTAAAACTAAATTCTAGAAACTGAAGTTTTGCAAATAAGCTCTCCTATGAACTTTGAATAAACCTAGATAAAAGGTTTTTGGTTAAAACAACTAAAACTTAGAAATCAAAAGAAAATAAGCTAACAATCTCAGCTGCTACTACACCACTTTTGCAAGTACCTAAAAGCTAGTCTAAAGCTTTAGAAATGAAAGCTAAGAGATGATTTATGAAGAGCTAATGGAATACTAATAGAATGCTTAAAACCTAGTTCTATCTTCTAATTACAAGTTCTAAAAAGTGAATAGAAAAGTGGTGATCAATCAGCAGTACTTACTTAGTAAGTACTGCCTATACTGATATAGTTGGTAAATGCTTAAGTGCAGGCCAAGTTTCTAAGTTCAGAGCTCTTGAACTAAATTATGTAGAGCTAATGGAGTTCTACTAAAATGCTTAAGTCTAAGTTCTATCTCCTAATTTCAAAAGCTAAAAGACAGCTTAAAAAATGATGAGCAACAGCAGTATTAACTGAGTTAATACTGCTTATGCTGATGTAATTGACATAAACTCAAATGCAGGCTAAGTCTCTAGTTTAAAACTCTTAAACTGACTAGCTATATGTTCCTAAGTTTACACTAACCAAATTTTAACACTAAAATGTTGTAAATCACTTAACTCTAAAACTACTTTGCACTTAAAAGTGTCCTGGTGCTGGCAAAAGCTTTTTAAACTTTAAACTTTGAAATTCTACAATCTAACTTGAAAAACCTATTTAAAACTTGATAACTCTAAAAATCTAAACTATGTAAAATGCTTTGACAGTCTCTTGTTGACTTTTAAGGTCAAAAACACCCTATCCCAAACACTACTTAAGAAGAACTATCCCAACTAAATTTCATTTAAAATCTTTTTTAAATCTAAAACTGCTAAATCCTTATATCTACTCTAACTTCAACTAATCTAATTAAGCTATCTAAACACTAAAAACCAGATCTTATTAAAAGAAATAAGCTAGTTCATCAGCTAGCTTTTCCTACTCTTATGACAGAATTTTTAGAAATGAGACCTTAATGGATTCTAGCTACCACAGCTTAAAACATTTGCATCTTTAAACTAACTAAGTAAGATTGAACAGGTTTAAGCACAAGAAAAAAAACAATGCAATAAGCTAATGAATTAAGCTATTTGACTGCTGAAATTAAAAACATGAAGCTGAACCTTTGAATTGTAGTCTCTGACCCTAGGTCACTCTTTTTGAGTGAGTGACCTTAAAAAGCAATCTCCTAATGGCTACCTTAGCCTCTAAAACCTGAGCTTAAGCTCAATAAAACCATTATAAACCTTTTCCTTTGCTTATAGCAGCTTGAACAGCTTATATGAACTATTGGACAGAGCACAATGTAATGGAATAGGTAATCAAGCTCAATTTAGCTTATATAAACTGGATTGAGTCCAGAGTATATAAAAAAATGACTTATAACAGTAAAGAAAGGCTTATGAACAGAATTAAACTCAATTGAGCTTAATTTGACCAAAGTTTGACTTTTTTCACAAATGTATGACTTTGAAGAAAACTGAATAGGAAAGCTTGTAAAAATGAAGATGAGCTATTTGAGAAAGCTTAAACAACAGAAATGAAACTAATATGAGAGCTTTGAATAACAATGGAGAAAGTTTGACTTTATTTGACTTTTAACGAAAATACAATTGCAAGGAATTTTAAAGACAAGTAAAGTAAATGACTGAAAGTAAAGTAAAGTAAAGTAAAAGTTACAAATGTTGAACTATCTAGCACTATTTATAGAGCTGAATAAGAGCTGAGACTTGAGAAGAAAATACATGGCCGTCCTTGAGATCAATAACCGTATTTGATGACTAATTTTGAACCGTGGATGAATCCTCTGACGTGTTCTAGTCCAATTGAGGGAGCTCCACGTTGTCTTTAGGCGTGTATGGCCCCAATAATACGATGCCACATGGGTCTGGTGAGGTAGAGGGGTGATTAATACGAGGTTAAAGGTGTATTAGAAGGTGGGGAAGTTCGTAGTGAGTTTTTTAGTATAAGGAGGAGGGTTCTGGTGGTATGAGTTGCAGGGAGATAGCCTGGTGACAGAGATAGGGGATGCGTGAACAGTAGTGGGGTTTTGGGGCAGGAAAGATGGTTACAAACGGTTAGGAGGAAAAGTTATACCGCGTTTGGTTTGAAAGTTTGGGTTAATTATAATACAAGTCCCTCTGTTTCTTTTCCACAAGTGTAGTGTATAAATGAGTTTCAGAATTAACATTCCTAGCCCTTGTAGTTTTTGAAACAAGAAATGAGCTTTGATTTTGGGCTCATTGTTGGGTCCTTGTAGTTTCTATCTCCTTTTTCCTCTTTATAAACAAACTTTCTAACTTTGACATCTTTGGTCCTTTGACTTCCAAACATCTAAATGAACCCTTGAACTTTGAAAACTTGTCATTATAAATCCTTTAACTTCAATTTGGTCTTCATTGAATTTCTTTTCTTGTGTCGGGCTGATCCAGCTTTGATATTGGCTTCAAATCTCTCTCTTGTACTTGTCTTTTCCGTTTCTTGTCGGTTTTTTGTCGTTTTTGCTCTTTTTGACTTTAATATCCTTTCATGCACATTGAGACACAAAAGCACACATATTTCCTTCTTTTGGCATGTTTTCTTGTCTTTTATTGGCAAAATCCCGGGTATTTAATGTATACAATTTAACACTTATCACTCTTCCTCCTAGTTCTTCTCCGGTGAAGACTAGTGAAATTCTTGAGGAGTTCGTCGATGAACTCACTCTTCTTAAAAAAGTCGTTCATTAAGAAAATTTTCAAGTTTATTCAAACCCTCTTTTTGAATTTGATGATAACTTCACCTCTAGCAACGGAAATCCTCTCTTTAACGAGATGGATGAAGATGTCGTAAACAAGAACTCCAACGTTTCAGATGAGCCAGTTTTACTTAACTCACTGATTCATCAATAATATATATATATAATATATAAGCAAACACTCAACCAATTACCTTTAGCCAAGGATTGGTTAAGAGTTCACAAAAATAAAATATATATGTGTCCGGAAGTTTGATTTCCCGGGTCGTTATGTCCCAACGAGGCTTAAATGGAAAATCGAATGACGAATTGATAAACGATGTTTGAATATGATAAGGTTATGATTGGTTTTCTATTTCTACCAGTTAAATATGCAAAACGATTAAATAAAACCTAAAAACGAAAGCTAAATAACTTAAAACCTAAAACGGGCACGAAAAAAGAGGATCAAAAACCTAAATTTTGCAATTTTAACCCTAGAACAATTTTTAAACTAAAATTAGATTCTACTTGACTGAAAATGAAGTTTTAAAAAAAACTAGACTAAAAACGGAGTTCGTTTGGACCAAAAACGAGTCAAAAGAAAAATGAGGACGAATCCCGTTCTTTAAAAAGTGAAACTTTGTAAAAATGACCCTACACATGTAAATTTATTTTTCCTCAAAAATACACAATAAAAGAAAATTTTAAAAAAAGATTTATATTTTTCTGACT
>BQNB010123285.1:0-20124 GCA_026074375.1 Tanacetum coccineum
ATAGTGATTGTTGATAAGAAACATACCTGTTTAGGGTCAGCTTCTCCTCCTCCCAGCACATATGCCTTCCCTCTAGCTTCATTGTTCTTTTTCCCAGCTTTGTTTCCACGTGTTTGATTCTTCAACTTGGGATACTTATTCTTGTAGTGTCCCTGCCTTCCACACTCAAAACAAGTAGGAACCCTCTGATTCACTACTGGGGCTCTCTGAGTAGTTGTGGCAGCAACATCATTCATACAATCCCTGGTCATATGCCCGACCTTGTTGCACTTCCCGCATTTCACAGTACATGGCCCTTCATGATGTAGCTTACATTTGTTGCAGTAAGGCAAAGGCCCAACATATCCCCTTTTCTCATTGTTACCAGCCATGTAGGCTCTTGCCATACTTTGTCCACCAACATTCTGTCTCTTGTACGGGGGTTGTTGCACACGGTTGTCCTTATGGTTGTTATCCAGCCTTCTCTTGTTCTCAGCATTTTTCACAGCATAACCCTTCAACTTTTGATCTATCAAGTTGTTAGCAATACGGACAACATCTTGTAGTCTTGTAGGCTCAGCAGCAATTGCATTCCCTTAGATGTTCTCGGGGAGACCTCCAATGAATTTCTCAAGCCGATCCTCCTCTTCGGGGACCATCTTGGTGCATATCATAGTAAGTTCTTGAAATCTCTGGGTATAACCAGCCAAATCATTGTTCTTCACGGTCAAGTTCCACAGCTCGAATTCCATTTTTTGAATTTCATTTCTTGGGCAATACACCTCAGTCATTAGCTTCATAAGATCTCTCCATGACATGGAAAATGCAACATCAGTTCCAATTGTTCTCTTGTGTGCGTTCCACCAAGTTAATGCACTATCCAACAAGGTGCACGTAGCATACTTAACTTGGTATCTCTCTGGACAATTGTTGATGTGAAATATTGTCTCCATCTTCTCAAACCATTTTGTCAACCCGACAACTCCTTTAGTTCCTTTGAAGTTGAGTGGTTGACACTTCACAAAGTCATGGTAAGTACACTCACGGACGACAGGCATAGCACCTCTATCATTCCTATTGGGATTTCCATTCCTATTGCCTCCTTTATTTCCGTTTCCATTTCCTCCACCATTTCAATCTCCATTTCCCCCGCCATTTCCGTTTCCATTTCCCCTAATGTTCTTATTGTCATCATCATCTCCATTCTAGCTTTGAATTTCAACAACAAGTTCAGCAACATGGTTTGCCTTATAAGCAGCCAACGCCTCCGCCACTCGTTGGTTAATGAGTTCTTCAATTACCTTCGGGGTCATACCAGAGCGAGTGATAGTCATGATCTAAACACAAGACATAGCACGCGGTAAGATTCGATACGGGATATAGCTATTATAAACAGTAAATAGGATTTATAAGGTAAAAATACAATAAACACGTTTTACCAAAACGAGTAAATAACAATGAAAGACGAACACGCGAGAGATACATAATAAGCTTTTCATATCATATATATATATATATATATATATATATATATATATATATATATATATATATAATATATATATATATTTAATATATTAATATATATATAATATATATATAAGCATCATTCGGTTGCACTCCACCCATAATGGGAAACTTGATTTACACTAATACTACTACTAACAACTGGTTCTACCACTAGTCTAAAGTCCATACACAACATCATGGACGAAAACCCAAACGCCTCACAGTGAATGTCTCTAATAGCCTAAACCGCATCCTGTCATAGTAGCGGAACCTGCAGATCTGCCTAAGCTCACCAGCCATAAAGCTCATGCGGCGCCAAAACTTATTGACTCTCACACTCGCCATCCTCAGGGTGCCTCGAAGTCTCGCGTTGCTCCTCTCCAAGGACGCAACCTGATCTAGTAAACTAGCTCTCTCTCCACCAGCAATCAAACTCTCAACCTCTAACTGTCTCTGTCCCGTCTCAATGTCCTCTACCCTCTGAAGAGGTATCTCCATAACATGCCCATAAATATCCTACACAACCTCCTCAACCCGCTCCAAACGCTCCACAGCGTCGGGCATAAGCATACCATCAGGGATATCAATCCCGACAACCACATCCACTCCAACCTCTATAGTACCTCTATCACTGGACTCGACCTCGCCCTTAACCTCGTCCTATACATCAACCCTAACATCGACCTCCATACCAATACATGCATCAACCACAACCTCAACATCCATATCTGCTGCAACCTCAACAGCCGTAGCATCAGCCTCCATATCCGCCAACACATCTGTATTAATGTCCTCCTCAACACTATCCTCTGGTGAAATAGAATCCCTAAACCTCTTACGAGGTGGAAGGAGGTGGAAAGAAGATCAGTCACGGGAAGGAACTAAAAGCTCTGGAGACATGGATAAATGAAGTCACGGTAGCAGCAGGGGACCTGCATCTCTTACGAGATGGTCCAGCAGGTGACTTAAAAGAAGAATCCCCAGCTGACGACTCGGATGTCGTCGGTGGATACATGGTAGATAATTGGGTAGACCTCCAACGAAGATAGGCCTCGCTACACCGTAGAGTCCTAGTAAGTGATGGATGAACAAATCTCAGAAGTGTAGATGAATCAGCATCGGTGGTGTCTGGTGGTTTGTGTCCGAATAAGGAATGACCTGAAATAGAATGCCCAGATGATGAATGATGTGAAGATGAATGACTCGATGATGATCCGAAAGTAAAATGATCCAAGTGATTTGATGTGTACCTCAATGCTAAACGATGAGAAGGTAAAGGTCTAATTGACTTCCTCACGGTCAATGCCCTACATGGCCCACCAAGATGAGTACGGTAAAGTCGACCAATCAAAATGTCCTCCCTGGGTCGGATAAGAATGGCTCCGTATGCGATGAATCCGTGGTAGGCAACAAAACAGGATGCACAGTAGATACTCAATGAATGTTCCAACAATAGCAGATGATGCGGGTAAAATAGGAGCGGTAGGGATCTCTATAGTAGAAGTAGTAGGTGATACATGCCTCTCGGGTATCTTAGTATCTGACTCTGAATCGTCTGAACATAAAAAAGGTGAAACCATAGGTGCTACAGAAACGGGAGGTGGTGAACTCTCCGATGGATCACCCTCTGACGATGAATGAGTATCAAGCTCGAGCAACGCACAGTGCCCGGTATTGTGAGGCAATCTGCAAAGCATCCGCCTCCCACCTCCGGTGCAACCGAGACCTCAACAAAAATAGAACCGATAAGGATAACTCGCGAAAAAGAGGAACTCACACTCTCGACTGATACGTCTGAAGAAATAGAAATAACCAAAGCTACCATAACCGTGCACAATGCCAAGTATATAAATCATCTCCTTTAATAATCAAACCATGCCAATGTGTGCAATGCAGGAAAAATATAGATGTAAGGTATAGTCATGGCAAAACTATACGTAATATAATTATGGAAGTTTGTTATAATTAATACCAGAATACTTATCGATAGTAATTATATACGTAACATGTAAAACACGTAGGATCATCATGACTTGTGAAAGATCCAGACCTAAATAACTACCTGGTTCTCTATAACCTTTGACTGATACCGAATCTGTCACACCCCAAACGGGGCCTAGATAGAAACACTGTTCGGAAGTGCGTGACGTCATAATATACATCCACAAGATACAAAGAACGACCTCTAAGGTCAGTTTAAACTCACAGGTACATCGTCTGCATTAATAAAATAGTATAAAGTTTATACATAGGTTGAAAGAGTAATATTGGACCCCCCCAGTCGCCCCGGCCCCCAATCCCTTCCCCCTCCCCACCTCCCCTGATAACCTCCTTACACCAACAACACCAACACCTAAACCCCTGCTCCAAACTTTCGTTCATCCAAATGCACCATATAGTCATTTCACCTTAGTTTAGTTATAGGGTTATTTGCTTTATTTAATTTTCCACATCATATTGTAATAAGCTGTGAATACCCATTTTTCTTCCTAACCATTAGAATAAGTTTCTAGTACTTTTTTGATATTTTTTTTTTCATAATTTTCAGTTTTCATTTAATATTTTTTTTTAATTGTTATTTTAAAACATTAAATAGTTTTAAAAAAATCAACATCCAAAAAAAAATACTTTCTTTTCTAAAAACTTTAATTTTATCATATAGATTAAAAATTGCATTTAAGTTTTTAGAATTTTAATTTGTCATTTTTGATTATTTAGTTTGTTTAGTTTTAATTACATTTAAATGTCGTTAGATTTTTAAGTTGCCTTTATTTCTAGTTTAGCGTGCCTTTAATTTCTTTCCTTTTGTGTTATTAGGCTTAGAATCCAAAATCAAATCTTTAAAGATAATCAAGCTCAATTCGCGACATAAACGTGAATTACCATTCACCTCTCACCGAGAAACGATAACCCTTGTGATTACATTATTATTCTTTCCTAAAGATAATTAAATTGTATGATACTTTGGCTTATGTATAATTAGCTTATATAAAATATAATATATATTACTATATACTATATATATATATATATATATATATATATTATATCGAGGTTTATTTTTGACGAACATCAATCTCCCCGAAGCCTTGAGTCATGCCATCTCTTAGTTCTTTCTTGGTAGATCCGGGTGTTTTCATATTCTCCATCTCTTAATTCCATTAATTCATTAAGTTCCATGAAATGGTTTTTCGTTGCAGCTGTGAGATCCATATTACATTGTTTTAGTGCCCAATATGCTTTGTGTTTGATCTCCACAGGTAGGTGACAAGCTTTTCCATAAACCAATCTGAAGGGGTACATCCAGTAGGTGTCTTGTAGGCAGTTTTGAATGCCCATAATGCATCATCAAGCTTTTCTGACCAATTCTTTAGGTTATATCCCACTGATCTTTCCAAGATACATTTTATAGCTCTATTGGTTACTTCAGTCTGTCCGTTGGTTTGAGGGTGATATTCAGTAGATAGTTTATGAGTCACTCCGTATTTTTGCAAGGCTTTTTCTAATTAAGAGTTACAGAAATGCGTTCCCCGATCACTAATTAAAGCCTTTGGAACTCCAATCTTGCCGAATAGTCTTCTCAAAAATCTAATCACAACTCGAGCATCATTTGTAGGAAGAGCTTGAGCTTCAACCCATTTTGAAACGTAATCTACTGCTACTAGTATATACTTATTCCCCTTCGAGTTTGGAAACGGCCTCATAAAGTCTAGCCCCCATATGTCAAATACGTCACATACCTGAATATTGTTCTAGGGCATCTCACTCCTTGATGATATGTTCCCTGAACTTTGGCATGCATCGCATCTCATCACATAATCCAACTAGCATCTGTAAAAGATGCTAGGCCATAGAATCCAAATTCATAGACCTTATCTCCATGTAATTGACGCACCTAAAAAAAAAAACAAAATATGATGCCTCAATTGTCCAGAATGAACAATGCGCCAAGATTTCAATGTATTTTTGTTCCAACATAAAAAAAGAACACACCTTCCTCACACATTGTCCGAGCATAACTTGAATGCATAGGGTTCGTCCCAAAAATAATTCTTAACTCGAGAGAAAAATATTCTTCTTTTTTCAGGTGTCTAGTTTGGAGGCACAATCATTCCAACGATATAATTAACATAATCACATACCATGGTTCAATACGCTATTGAGCTACCAGATTTTAATACCGATAACATGTTCTAGCGGAAATTCATCAGTGATTTCCCTCCTCCGTGAATATTCCAAAATCCTGGGTTCTTAAGTCTTGATAAATGATCTGCAGCTAAATTCTCCGCCCCTTTTTTATCCTTAATCTCAATGTCAAATCCTTAAAGGAGTAGTACCCACCTAATAAGCCTTGGTTTGGCGTCTTGTTTGCTGAACAAACACTTTAAAGTAGAATGATCAGTGTAGACTACAGTTTTTGATAAGATAAGATATTGACGAAACTTATCAAAAGAGAAAAAAAACTACAAGAAGTTCTTTTTCATGGTGTATAATGCTCTTGGGCAGTAGTCCAAAGGTTTATTCCTGGCATAAAGATTGGGTTTGAACTTCCCATCAATTCGTTGCCCCAGCCCCAACAACGAAGTCACTAACGTCACACATTAATTCAAAGGGCACGTTCTAATCGGGAGATATTATGATAGGCGCAGTGGTTAGTTTTTCTTTCAAAATATTAAATGCCTTTTTGCAATCATTAGAAAAATCAAAATTTACGTCTTTCATTAAAAGATAGGTCATTGGTTTAGAGATCATGGAGAAGTCTTTTATGAACCTTCGGTAAAATCAAGCAAGTCCCAGAAAACTTCTAACTCCTTTTACGTTTGTTGGGTATGGTAATTTAGCTATCAGATCTATTTTGGCTCTATAAACTTCAATTCCAGCACCAGAAGTTTTATGTCCTAAAATGATCCCTTCTTTTACCATAAAATGGCATTTTTCCCAATTCAGCACAAGGTTGGTTTCCTCACATCTAGAGAGAATCCTATCTAAATTGGCTAGACAGTAATCAAAAGAATTACCAAATACCGAGAAGTACCATCCATGAATACTTCCATAAAGTCTTCCACTGTGTCGTGGAAGATTGCCGTCATGCATCTTTGAAAAGTAGCAGGAGCATTGCATAATCCAAACGGCATTCGTCGGTAAGCAAAAGTCCCATAAGGACAGGTGAAGGTTGTCTTTTCTTGATCTTCCGGAGCGATTGGAATTTGGAAGAATCCTGAAAATCCATCAAGAAAACAATAATATTCATTCCCACATAAACGCTCCAACATTTGGTCAATAAAAGGAAGAGGAAAATGATCCTTTCGAGTAGCATCATTAAGTTTACGGTAATCGATGCACACTCGCCATCCTGTAACTGTGTGAGAAGGGATCAATTCATTATTATCATTCAAAACTACAGTCATCCCTCCCTTTTTGGCACAACGTGAATAGGGCTAACCCATAAACTATCTGAAATTAGATAAATTAGCCCAAAATCAAGTAGCTTTACAATTTCATTTTTCACAACATCTTGGACTTTAGGATTTAGACGCCTTTAAGGTTGAATGATCGGTTTGTAGTGGTCTTCCATAAAAATCTTGTGTGTACAGTATGACGGACTGATTCCCTTGATGTCCGACATTTTCCAAGCGATTGCTCTTTTACGTTTCTCCAATACTTGCAAAAGTGGCATTTTTTCTTTTTTGGATAATTTGGATGAGATAATAACGGGAAAGGATTTGTCTCCATTAAGGTATGCATATTCTAAGTGTTGAGGCAAATTTTTCAGTTCGGGTTTCTTCTCATCGATCTCGTTGGCACTGGCCGAATAAAGGTGTTCACTTTTAACTTCATCACGTTCTGTTATCTCCTGCGCAACTTGATACGGCGTATTGACATAGTTGATACGCCGTATTGGGTTTTTTGAATCAGAATCATCATCGTTATTTCTATCAGCAGACTAATGTAAAAAAATTCAAAAACAAAAAAACAAAAATGGATCAAAAGCCACAAGATCATCTGATTGATCAATAGTTATTTTCCAGTCTCTTAGAATAAGAACGAATCATGTTCCACATTTACTAATAATTCCCCTAGACTTCTTCGTTGATCATGTCGATCATAAATCATCAATCCATAACATTCATCGTCCGTCAGTGGTCGTTCTCTTAATTGATTGGTTCTATGTCAAAGATACTTCATCACCCCCCACTCTTAATTTTTATCTTTTTTTGAACACGTCAATCAAAGTCGAGCAGTTGCCAAAAAGTGGTCCTTCCTAAAAATTATAAGGAACTTTTGAATCCTTCGGCATGACTAGATACGAAATCTGATGGGAAGAACGAAATTATCCACTTTATGAGCACATTTTCAATTATTCCTCTTGGGTATTGGATCGACCTATCTGCAAGTTCTAAACTCATTCTAGTAACCTTTGGTTCTCCTAAACCAAGTTTCTCATACATCGTGTACGACATTAAGCTTATGCTAGCTCCATGATCTGCTAATGCATTATCAATATGTAACTGGCCAATATCATAAGGAATAGTAAAACTCCCTGGGTCTTTTTTCCTTTGATGGAACTTGTTTAATAATACGGCAGAGCATCTCTCATTCATAGTGATTTTGTAAGCTTCTTTTAGTCTGGCCTTATTAGTTAGCAAACCTTTCAGAAATTTGGCATACTTCGGCATTTGAGCTAATGTTTTGATGAAAGGCAAATTGATGTGGAGTTGCTTCAGGTTTTTTGAAAACTTCTTCTATTGAACCTCTTTTTTTTCTTTTTTTTAATCTTCTGGGGAAAGGAACTGGTGGTGTTTGTACTTTATTTGATGGATGAACAACAGGTTCACTAGTCATCTAAGGTTGATCATTAGTGAGGACATCGTTCGATCTGACTGGCTTTTCAAGTTCTACTACTAGAGGTTCTTTTGGTAGCACATTGGTGTTGTTATCATGAAAATCTTGAGTCATAGTTTTTCCACCTCTAGTAGTCACTTCCTTAACATCGCAGTCTATCATTGGAACGTTATTTATTACTTTTAATAACTCTTGTACCCTAAAACTGAGCTCAATTAGTGAATTAATTCCTTTCTTTAAAACAAGAGCTAGTTGGTAATTTTAGAAGTCATAGATAATGTCCCTCATATTCCTTTGTGTTCCTCGTTCCTTTGTCACAATGAAACTTGTTTAAACATCTCTCCATTGCAGGCTTCTTTCTGGGTAGATAAAATGATATGGACGAAGTCTGGATTCTATTCCTGAAAAGTAAGACATGATGCAAAGTAAAGCTATTCTAGAAAAATAGATTTGTAAAGAAAATAATCAATACGCCATATACAAGAGGCGAATACGTCGTATAGCTGATCAGACAAAAATAAGCCATATCTAATGACGTAGATACGCCCATATCAATTCTATCAAATAAAGATAAAGAAAACGATTAAAAACAACAATAAATATCAGAATAATACACGCTAATCAAAATTACAATAATCCTAAGGGTTAGATCTAATCTAATGACCAAAACATAAAATAAAAATCAAGATTAATTTTCACTCCCCGGCAACGACGCAAAAACCTTAATGTGGGTAGTTGTGTGGTGTATATTTATGATGTTTCAAGTTTTAAATTTATATTTTGCCGACTTAACCAAAAACACCACTTTAATGGGTAGTGTACCCGATCGGTGGTAGATTTATGGTAAGTAGGGTATCGAACACTTGAAGCGAGGTTAAATCTCTTAATTTATTTATATGTTGGTTATCTAATCTATGTTAAATCTAATCTAAGTCAAACCTATGCTAAACCTATGTTAGTTCTAAACCTAATTCTAACAGGTAAAAGAGGGTTTTCAGCCTAAGAGACTAGCACGGGTTGGTCGGTGACTACAATAAATTCAAGACACTTTAACCCACACAAGCTAATTAACAGAAGATAAAAGAGCGGTCGAGCCATATATAAGAAAATTGTATTAACCATTATTAATTCGATTAGAATGTTGGTTTGTTTATTTAGTGCAATAATTTCTTCTCTTGAGGTGGCATATCATTATTAAGACTTAGGCGGGACTTCTTCCTAAGACCTAGACACATTAATTCTGTCACAATTAAAGCCTCTGCATAAAGCATCCTTATTTGATGATTATAATCTATCTTAGGATTAAAGCAATGGTTATCTGTGTTTAAACCTACTCATAAGATTACGCGCACTTAATTACGCTTAATGTCAATTTATACACTAGTAGATTCCCACTTATACCAACTATCCAATGAAACTCAATACCGTTGATTTTTTGAATATCTAGTTTACTTCTAGTCACACTTTAATAAACCATTGGCAAAATCTAATTAACTATTTAAGCCGAAGCGGTATCCTGACACAATTTAGAAGACAATACTTTTGATCCTAATGAATCAAGAAGTATAAATCACTATATGAGAGCTATCTTCATCGGACTCAAGCTTACTTAGTCCGTATCACTAGATCTAGTTGAATGATAGGTCGCATACGAAAGCACGTAAACAAGTATAAATTGATAAACATAAACAAGCATACAACGATAAATCAAGAAATCGAGATAAACAATACCAAACATTCAAATCTTCATAATTATATGGCAAATACCCAAAGTATAGCCTTAATTGCAAACATCATAATAAATACAAGAGCAATTATTTAGCCAAGGTAAACTAACCGAGTTAACGAATGATACCCAAAACTAAACGATTACTAAAGTATATGGAATTACACGATGTCTCCTATGGAATTGATAATGTTGCTTGACCTCTTCTGCTCTTTTTCTCCTTTGAAAATCGACTTTTGTGGTTTAGGTATCGAGAATATGATTTAGGACTCCCTAAAACTCGTTTTTGAGTTTTCTATTATAAGTCTTAAGTATTGGTTTGATACGGTCGATCAATGGGTTAGATATGGCGTATTGGGGATTTCTTAGAGTAGGGACCATGTTTGATATCTTCTAGAATATTCACATACTATATCTTGAATACGGCGTATCGAGTCTCTCTGGATACGGCGTATTAAGCTTCATTCCTTTGTGGTCTTTAGTGAGTGCATGCACGGATATGCCGTATCTTCCTTGATGGATACGGTGTATTGCTCTTCAAAATAGTAATCTTCAAAATGTCTTCATTTAAGCTCTAGAATGCGCGCCTTTTGCTAATATTCACCAAGTACTCCATAATTACTGCAATTCTTAAATATAAACGATTAAGTAACAATTCTTTGCAATAACTATACAAAATGGGTTAAAAATATGGGATAAAGTGATGCTAATAATAAAAACAGTATTTAATGTCAATCAAGATGTTTGATTTTGTCACTAAAGATGGGATCAATGTTCATCTTACTAATGAACAAATCAAGAACAAAAGAAGAATTGAGAATCTCTTGCCAAAGCAGAAGCAGCCAATCAAGAAGTGAAAAGTAAAAAGAAGAGTTGGTTGATCTTCTTGGTCTTGATGTGGTGTCTAAGTGCTATAAAGCCAAGTTACAGTATGACAAATACTGTTACAAAATGTTAAATAGAAGAGCAAAGTCCAGAATCATAAACTGTGATGTCCTAACTAGGAAAGGTCTAATTACACTGAAGGTGTATAGAGAGGATGGTACAAGTAAAGTCATTTCAATTTCAAAGCCAATGATTTACACCTAGGTAGATGGGGAGAAGTAGTACAAGCTTGTCCATACAGAAAAGGAAAAAGATAGTCCATCATCTATGGACAAATTCAGACAAGAATGGACTATCTCTACAAAACTAAAGTTGAACTAGGAATTGACTTGGATAAACCTCTTAGTAAACAAGATCCACTTGACAAGCTGAATGATCTCGCAAATAAGAAAAGGAAGCATGCTAATGACATCCATGACTACTTCTAAGAAAACAAAAGGCTCAAGTCATCAGTTCAGTATGAAGATCACCTAACGGGTACCGTGCTGAACGAACCAGTCCTGGGCATGATAATTTTTATCTCTTACCATAGGTAGGACTTTGTTATCGTTAAATACTTTAAAGATTTCTCAAATTAAATGTTGTACACTATACAAGAAATCTTCTTTAAACTTCATCAAGGTCCTGGGCTTGCCGATCATGCCAGGACCTTCAGTTCCTTTTTACTTGCTGAAGTTAACAAGAGAAACCTGAACCCACTCAAGCAAATGAGGACCATTTAGTAGCTAAGGCAATAGATGTAGAATATATGATGTATCTTTTCTCATAATCAAATGACAAGAAATCTAGAGAGAGTAGAAGGATTGAACACTTAGAGAGAGAAAGGAAAAGAGAGAAAAAGTAGATTAGAAATGAACAAGTAAACAACCACCCCTCTCCAAGGTGTGGAGAGGGGTATAAATACATAAGATTGGCCGGCCATAGGACTCTAAATGGGCTTACCATAGGCCTTACTACCTTATCTAGGTTTAAAAACTAAACTACAGCCCAACTAAACAACATTTAAGGAAGTGACAGATACTTCGATTCCTACCAATCTCTCCCTTAAGAGAGGTTCACTCCATTTTACAAAACTATTAAAATCCTAGCATACTAAGCTGTCATTAATCGTTTGTGCTTATAGTCCCTATAAACTCAAATCATTAGCTTGTGACAATGTTGTTAGTGATACCTTGACATTAGACTGAGCTTGTTCCATATAGCTTGACTTGTATGTGAACTTAAACATCTTTGAGAACATCAACCAAGCATAATCTCTTATCATCAGCTTGAGATATTATCACCGTCTTGTATACTTGTGACTTTCGTACTACAAGACAACATGCTCATAAACTTTTCTTAGATTGAAAACTTGAATAAAACATCTTTCTTGAAGTTCTTTAACTATAACACTTCGTCGCTTCAAAAAGGACGTGCGAGATCAGAGTAGAAGAAGTCTTGAAACTTATACTTGAGCTTTCATGATGTCTTTATGTAAGTCTATCTAGTATGAGCATGTGGCTATGAATCTTGACTAGTCTTGATCCAATAGCTGCGACCATCAGGATCACATGCATGAAAGGGTTAGTGATAATCAACATGAAGACGAAAGTGGGGCTTTATCATCTATCGTTGAAGTATGGTTTTGCAATAATCATGAGTTCCTCTTTAATTATTAATAAATACTGCTAGTAATCAGGTAGAATTTTGATGAATCTCCTTGACAGGGTTTCACAACTGTACTAGCCATTCTCATTACCAGAGCGTCTCAAAGCAAAAAACACAGTAAGAGTGAACGGGTAAGTTACTATCTTCCTGATTAATCCGTCAATTCGTGTTCAGCTTTCCTACGTCCAGATACCCTTGTGAGGCTTCCCATGGACATAAGATTGTAAAATTGATTTAGAAATCCAGTCAGAGTAAGATTGCAAACGTTTTAATAACACACTCAACAATTTTATCTTTTTCAAAATCAATCCATCAATTCATAATCTAGACCGAATCGATAATCTTAGTGGTAATAAGTTTGATCGCTATAGGATTTTCACATGTAAACACCTCCCGCATAGAGCTTGTTTGACGTTGGCTCTAAAGAATTTCCATCGACATTGTGAATACATTAGATCGACTCAGAATGTTTCTGGCAAATATCACAAGGATAAAGCCGTAGGACTCATAAGTTATTAATGTTTTCACAATGTGTGAGCAACAAATATAATTGAATAGTATCCTAGCAAGATTTATGGATGATCTCTTTTGGCTCTAGACTCAATAGTGCACATTTAGTTTTAGTAATCGGAGGCTGGAGCAGATATTGTCAGTCCCTTTTTCAAACCAACAACTCGGAGTGAGAAAGTCAATAGAAATGCTTGTAATCTTCGTGAGAAATGAAACAAGAGCCTTTTAAGAGACCTTGAGTGGCTAGTGATGGGTCTGGCATGCGTCACTCGGTCCCATGACACTTGTCATTCAATACCAGACAACAGCTTAGTGTTTCTGACATTTTATGTATTGACCCGGTTTCTGCCTAAGTGTAAGGAGGGCTTCTTTCTTTTCACCCTTTATCTTACCTTTCATTTTTCAATCTTTAACCCCTTCAGTGCTTACTGAGACTTCAGGACTAGTACCTTGTTTGGTTTGTTCCAGTACTTGCTCCATCTCAGATACAGGCACTATTCCCCTTTCGTCACCTTATCTCCCTGTTTTATCATACCTAAGGACTTTCTATTCTAACTAATGGAATGTCCCTGGGTAGATCCCTCTGATTTTGGCTGGATCATAGGAACGAATACCTATACCTAACCACCTTATAACTCCAAATAATTAAAAACATGGTCGGTCTTTTGGTATCATTCACAGCCTTAAAACCATTTGTAATGCTCCCCCTCAACATGTGCATCGATATTCAAAAATGTTTGGCACATGAAGGGTGAAGCTTGCACTTAAGTCCTCAAATTCACATATTTAGCCATATATTTTAATCACATTCTCCCCTTATCAAAAAATGTCCAAATCGCTAATATTTTGATAACAATTGATATTAATTATTAATCTTTCAGGGAACAAATGACCAATTATTAACAAGCCTATTATGGAACATTTTATGCTCCTCCTTAAACTATGAGAATAATATGGTATTTAAGTGTGTTAATTTGAAAAATTATGAATTTACTAAGAAATTCTTGAAAAGTCACACTCAAACACTATACATGCCTAATTCTAGTCTTACACTACTCATTTACATATTCACAAATTTGTAATTTACAAGAGAATGGCCTGAAATGGAGTAGGATGAAATATAACAAAGTCATATTGTCCGTTCAAGCAGCCTGAAGTCTTTTTTATATTCTCTCCCTCCAACAAACTTCTCCAGATTCCTCATTAACCTTCTTTCAAAGAGCTGCTGATCGATTGCCTTGATCATGATGCGAGACCTTTTCCTGTCTAGTTTACTCTATCTTCTTTTTGGCAAGTAGTCTATCTCCAGTGTGGAAGCAATATCATGAAGAACCTTTCGAATAGATGAGAGTGTGCCGTCACAGAACTTAAAGAGTTCATCAGAGCACATCAACCTGTTTCTTTGGAACTTATCTTGATAGATGATTCCTTGCGGATTATTGTATGTAGTGTATGGGGTCATTTTTGTGACGTCGGACCTAAAAGTTTCAGGCTTGGTGATATTAAGCTTCTTCTAGTAGCTTTCGACTCCCAGTTAAAGGTCTTCCACCCGCTTAAGAATGACAACGCGTCTGGTAAACATCAACAATGACACATTCAAGTCGAAAGTGACATCTTTTTCTAGATTGGAGAGCTTCTTCTAAACTAAGAGAAGCATCACGTCTTCAATATCACACATATTAAGTCTTAGGAAGTCGCCTTCTTTGAACTTGTAGAGCTGCTGATCTTCTCTTTGAACTATAATCTCCTCCAGATACCCGTAATCATACAACTTCATAACTTTAACATGGGTTACTGCAATGATTCTTTTTGTGGAGAAAACATCATGCTTGGACTGCCTGTTACTTATGTATCCATAGAAATTTTGTCATTTTAGACCCTAGTGAGTGATTCCCAGATAGCATATTTATCATAAAATACCTTTACTGGACTCCATAGCGATGGAACCATGGGATACTTCTAAGCCCCAATAGTATGATACTTAGCAGCCTTTGGTTATTGTGTAGAATACGTAGATTTTCTGTTTGAACTTCCCACATTTCAGATATACTAGTCGTTTTGATGAATAGTTTACATGACTACTTAACGACCTGATCTTCATCTAATGGTAAAGGCTTGCTGAGGTCAAATAGATATTCGTTTCCTTCAGGGTTCGTCCAGTCAAGTCAATCTATGATAGCTTTATAACATTCTTCGAAGTGATACTCTAGTTTTACTCGACTCTTGCATGTCTCTTTAAGTAGATTAAAAGCTGGTCCAACGAGGTGTTTTTATGTCAGATTCTCAATCTTAAGATTATTTATGACATATGCAGAAAAATCAATGGGAGTGCTTATCTGCTCATCGAAAGTGAGAGGAGGTTTTCCTGCTTTGGCAATTTTGCTTATCCAAGTCTGAATTGGTCTAAAATCAATTAACTTTGTAGAATTCTACCATGAATCTGGAGTCGGAGGTCTCTCTGGTTTCTTGAACCCGTCATCCTTTGAAGCTGCCTCAACATTGGGTTAATCGTCAGTGTTACTCAAATCTTCTCCTTGATTTAGTGGCATCTCTGTGTCTGCAGTCTCAAATACTGGTTCCTCTGCTTGAGAAGACTTGCCAGATGATTTTGATTGAGACTTGGAGCCTTTGGAAGATCTTGACTTTGATTCTTTGGATTTAGATCCTCTTGATGGTTCAGCATCCTTGCTCGTCTTCTGCTTTTTCAACCCTTAGTCTGATCCAGCTGGAAGGTCTTCATCTTTGTCTTTGTCTTCTCGGTCTCTCTTCAACGAATATACTTTACCATAAGATTCAAAGAGGTCTTTATCTAGCTGCAAGAATGACCAGTGCATCTTAAGAGATCTTTGTGGTTCTTTAGCACCATCGATACGATTTACGTTTTCCCGAATCCTTGTCCAAAAGGTATCTTCTTTAGTTCAAAATCCTGAGTGATGCAGCTGACGTCGTATTTTGATTTAGGTTAAGAGGAGGATATTAGCCAAGACGATATCTCGAGTGATTCGAAAATGGGCTTCAAATCACGAGGAGTAAACGTAGTCGATACTTCCTTTGGTAGGATTTTAGGAAGTTGATTCTTGACTTCATCTTTGATGATCTCTTTTACAAACTTCTCTACAAGATCTATATATCTCTTCCTGTCATCTTTTGTTTTCTTTTCAAATTCTGTAGTGTATGACCTAAAAGACTTGTGACTTTATCATTTTGAGTAGTTGTGCAGAATAGTCAGTTTGTTTAAGTTGAGAAAGTTCTTTTTCCAAGGCAGAAACTCTTTGATCGAATCTAAACAGGGATGAAAAATCTGGAAGAGCAGGAACTGAAATTGTAGTTGTTGTAGTTGTTGGTGCAGGAGCCGGTGTTGGTGTTGATTGTTGTTAAAGAGGAGTGATTGGTGGAATTTTCGGAGGAATGGTTTTGATCTAGTAGCAGTTGATGTTTCCAGGATTACCGTGACAGGTATGTTAAGAAAAGGTGGAGTCTGAGTACTTGGTTCTTCATGACGAAACATTGGACCATTCATAATAGAAACTGACTTAGTGTCGGTTGGGGAACGTTATCCAAGTTTAGAAATTGATTTGCAAAGTTAGAAGACACAAACGAACTTTGCATTGGACCTTTAATCTTTTGGGTGTTGGTATGTGTTTAATTACACATACCATTTTCCATTAAAAACGGACTTAAAAGACTAAAAACGTACCAAAAATACATTGTATTTGTATGTTTGCATTTGTATTGTGCAGGAAACGGATATTCAAAAAGAAAGCCAAAGTCAATCCAAAGCCAAAGTCAGCCACATGAAGAAAATGCAACTTGAGGGACTAAAACTGCCAAACCTCAAGTTGTACTACAAAAGTAAAAGACAAGGGTCGAAATTGCAAACCGGGCAAAGTTTGCAATGAAGTTATATAACTTGAGGGGACAAAACTGCCGACTTACCCAAAAGCCATCTTTCCCGCCCAACATAACCCAGGTACAGATAGGGGATGTCGTCCCATACTTCTACCCTGCAAAACCACTCAACACCCTAGATAAATCATTTCAACCACTCCTCTACCCCCCCCCCCAGCTGTATAAGTGCCATGTTGGCAATCCCTCACCATTCCCAAGTATTTTCGATGGCTATGATTGACTCAAAAGAAGCACAAAAGAAATTGAAGGCTGGGATTTGTTTTAGAATCACCTCACACAACAAGCACACTTGGTTTTTGTCTCTACAAAGAAACACAGAAGAAAGAAGAGAAAGAAGTCCAAGAGAAGAAGACTTCGGCTATAAATAGAGTCTTTTGTAAACTTTGAAGGGAGTTAGTTAGTTTTTAGTTTTTAATATCTTAGAATATCTTAACTTAATCTTAGTTTTCAAAGTCATTTACAGCTTTTACTTTCAGCTTTGTAACACTTTCAAGTTTTAATACAAATTTGAGGTTTTAAGTCAATTTACAATTCCAGTTATTAAGTTTCTTAATTGTGCTGTTTTGTGTTCAAAAAAGCTCTCAATACAGCTTGTTATAAGCTGCCTTAATTACGTAACTTAAAAAGTTCAATACAGCTTGTTTATAAACTGCTTTAATTAAGTAAACCTAAAAAGTTAATTAGTTAAGTAAAGTCACAGAAAATTCTTCACTCAAATACACCACAGCTTATGGATGATAAGCCAGTTCTGGATGGGCTTATGGACTCTCACTAGCTTGTTTTATACAAGGTAGAGCTTGTAGATTCTTTGTTTAGCCCTGTTTTGAGCAAGGGTGTTGTAAGTCTCTCTTTTTCTTATTTTTCTTATTTACTGCTTATAGTGCTTAGTTATTGCTTAATCATGATGTCTAGTACTTATCTTGCTTAGTTGTTAGTTTGAAAATAGTTTGTGTCACTTTATGAGTTAATACTGGTAGTATGCTTAGTTAATACTGTTAGATTGATTCAGCTTATTTAAGTACTTATTCTTGATTGAAGTCTGCTTATAAATGCCTTATTTTGTTGTTTGATAAAATGTTTTTAATAAATTAGGATCAAATCAGCTTAAAATAAAAAGAAAAATGATTTTTGAAAACTTTAAGGGTTATTTTCAACTAGCAGTACTAACCCATAGTTAGTACTGCTAGTTCACTTTTGGAACTTTTAAAGCTAGCAGTACTAACTTAAAGCTAGCAGTACTAACTCCAAGTTAGTACTGATAGTTAAAACTGTTAGTACTGGTGGTTCATTTTAGCTTATCAGCTTATTATTTCTGCTTATTTAAGATTTCCTTAGCTTTTTAGAGTAGATTAAACCATTTTCCTTTACTATCTTTAAGAGTAAGCTCATTTAAGCTTATTTTCCTTTTCAAAGTATTTTCAATAGTTTATCAGTTTATAGCTTTTTAGCTTATTCTCCATTCTAGCTTATTGCAGTTGCTTATTCCTATGCCTGAGTACTTATTAGGGTTAGTTAAATATCTGTTTTAGCTTATTTGCTTATTTCTTGTTTCATTGTGTTTTGTTAAAGCTAGCAGTACTAACTTAAAGCTAGCAATACTAACTTAAAGCTAGCAGTACTAACTCCAAGTTAGTACTGGTAGTAAAAACTGTTAGTACTGTTGTTAGTACTGCTGAGTTTTTCTTGCTTAATTTAGCTTAATTGATTTTTAAATTTGCTTTTCCTAGCCTTAAGCCTGTTTTAGCTTATTTTCCTAGCTTCTTTTCTTATGTATTTGCTTATTAGTGTAGTGCCCAATCATTCCTTGTCTTATTCAAACATCGATTATCAATTCGTCTTTCGATTTTCCATTCAAGCCTCGTTGGGACATAACGACCCGGAGACACTCTATACTGCTTCCGGTTTTATTGATTTTGCGAGATTTTGATCCTTGTTATATACTTATATTTGTTTATATTTATTGGTATATATTAAGGGGTGAGATCGCGCGAGTCAAGATCCATAGACATTGTTTTAAGTGTGTGCACAGAAAAACGTGTGTGTGTGTAAACACGTAGAGATGTAGACGTCTAGTGAAGAAGTGTGTAGCCCTAAGGATCTTTGATCCCTGTTAGATTGTAACCGTTCTAGAGTTGATCATCTAGAATTAGGGCTTGATGGAAATGTATGAATGGAAAACCTTGTTGAATATCTTTGTTCTTATTCCGCTTTGTTTTTATAACTTATGAACATTGATATTATCCTAGATAAAGGTCTAAACAACCTGAGCTTAAACGATTCAACGATCTTTAGGTTTTCACAAACATCATTAGGCGGACGACTTCATTCTCAGTATCTTTGTATTTGAACATATCACAGATTCCGAGGAATTCATGAATGTGTTTATGATGATCGGTTTTGGTTCTGCCATCAAATTGGTTTCCTTTGACAAAGCTCAAATGGTTACCTTTGATAGCGAATTCGTTTGCGGTTTCAGAAATAGTGATTGCGGAACCAAGAGTTGGTGCGACAACATGGTCAGCAACCCACATGGGTTCATCATCCATTGGATAGAGATTTTTTAGAATCACGAGAAAGTGACGGAAGTAATTGATGTTGAGAATTGGCGGATAGACAATTCTTGGGTATTGAGGTTGGTGGTTTCTTTGATCGTATGGAACTCTTCTGTTTCATCGACGAAGTCTTCGATTCAGAGTGCGTTCAGGTTCAGGTAAAGGTTCAAAAAGTTCAGAATTGGAAGCACATGTATGCATCTAAAAGAGAAATTTGTTTGGGTTAGTTTTCTAGAAAACGGTACAGTGAATTTTTTGAAAAAGATGGGGAGTTAAAGTAATTTTCCAGAGTTGACTACAGAATAAACAGAGCCAAAAACTTTAATGTGTTTCAAAAGCTTTAAATTTATAATGACTGAAAATACCAATTTTTTATAGGGAAACACACGGGTAAAAGTATAACCCACGTATGTAGTATAATCTTTTTAGGTAACACTAGGTCATCCACAAGGATTTGAGTAGTATTTTAATAATCAGAAAAACAGACTTTAACAATTTTGTAAATAACTTTTTACTAGTGATAATAAAGATGACTACTCGGATAGTTAAAAATAATTCATAAGT
>BQNB010123286.1:0-10848 GCA_026074375.1 Tanacetum coccineum
TTGACCTTTTGCCTTGGTCAAGGGCATTTGGTTGAGATTTGCATTTGTGTTATTTTATATACGTACTATCACACGAATCAGTCCATTATATATATTTAGGCGACGTTAGAAACCTTCCAAAAATGGTAATTTTTGTAGAAATGTCATAACCTAACTAAAAATCTTATATTTTTGTTAAGACACGTTTTTAGTAAATAAATTAAGACACAAACACTAATGGATGATATGTACTTCTATAAAAGTCTTATTCGACGTTTCGACATACTATTATTGCTTCTAAATTATTATCTAGGTTGCGGTTAGGACCTTGTGCTCGAGACTTTACACGTTGATTATTTCGTTGCTCACCATTTGCTTAAGGTGAGTTCGTAACCCCATGTTTTTACTATTTTACAATCACTTACAAGTTTAGGGTGAGAACATTGCTTGCTTTTAAACTTTTAACACAAGTACTTACTTTACTCTTACATGTTTACGTGTTGCCTAAGTTACCACTAAACCACTATTGCTCGTATTCATGAACCGTTAATTACTGAAAGTAAGCGCGAGTGTTATAAATAGATCTATTGGGACTGATAGTGTAAGACCCCCAGAAATGGGTTGCAGCGGAATATGTTTCCGGGAGCGTTACTTTATAATACCATTGCCCAAGTCAAGAGAGAACGACCTCTAACTGTGTCGTTTGAAAAGAAATCTTGAATTATTTAGACTCCAACACACATCACATAAGCCAAGCATCTAATACATCTGAGAAAAACATGTTTAAAAGTATCAACATAAAGTTGGTGAGTTCATAGGTTTTTGTAAGTATAAATGTTGAACAAAAGTTTTGTAAAGTATGTATGACCGTTCCAATCCTTGTATGTTCACAAAATGTATGTATGAATGCTGTAAATCAAGAGTTATAAATTATGCTTGACCATTTCAATCCCCAAATAGTCACAAAAAGTTACGTATAGTTGGACCACCATTGTTCAAAGTATGTATTGCCACTTTATTCAAGGCAACGTAAATATTCATGTGTGTATAAAACAATGATTATGATTACTCTAAGTTCATGAAACTGCTGCGTAGACTCATATATATGTCACTTTATTCAAGGCACCATAAGTGTTCATGTTCTTGTATATGTTGTGCTCCGACATGTTATAACGTTCGTCTCCAGTGATAGCTAATCACCCGAACGGGGCTGTCACACCCGAACAGATCTATTTCATAACATTCGCGCTCACCCTCCAAGTAATTCACAATTCAATCCGCTTAAGCTAATCCGTAATCATTTAGGTAAAAATAAAGTAATGTCCTTGTTTTAAAAAATGAAGTGAAACAAGCAATGTATTTCGTCCCAAAATAAGTAATTGAGTATGCAGACCAGTTTGTAAAATGAATTGTAAATGCACACGTAATAAATTCAAATCAATCACGTAAATGAATTTGGTAACAAGCATGTCCTCACCCCAAAAGTTATAACGTATATGTAAAACAAGTAAAACGTGGGGCTATAAACTCACCTCGAGTAAATGATAATCCAAGTATAACAGAAAATGCGTCACAATAATGACCGAATACAACCTAATTAAGTATAGGTCGTATGAGTACTAAGTACTTATAATAAATACTACATCACAAGTTATAATGTTACACCACCACCTATTAGATTTTGTATAGTTTAAGAAGTGAAACAATATTTAAATCTCATTTGTTAAATAATAACCATGTATTTATACTCGCAAAGTAAAAATAGTATATTTTTCCAATAATTTATTTATTTGTTAAAAAAACACTTGATTTAACGTTTTTATTATTCGTATATTGTTATCGTATAAGTAGTTTAATCGTCTTGTAAAATAATATTTATTAAATTAAAAACATGTATAAATATTGTATAAGTGATTCCAAAATGTTTCGCAAATTTTTTATTAAAAACGAAAGACCAACAACTATTATGTCAGGAAAAAGTGTCTAGTTTTAACAACTATAGCATACGAAAAATTATGAAATCGGCAGGTTTATGAAAATGTCGTTCCGAACATCTTGTAGTTTTACACTTCGGCTCCAATCAGAAACGAAGCCCTCGAATAAGTGAGCATTCAGCACGCTGCTGAAACGTTCATAGTGTCCCAGCTTTTACGTTATATTGTCGAATCTTTGAAACGTAGTATATTACTCGTTTTTAACTCCGTTTTTAGCGTTCCTTTATATGCACGGATCGTATGGGTGAAACTATGTTTATAAAACATCAATTGTTTTAATAAATGGTTTGTGTCGAAGTCAGTGTTCAAATAAGTTTATAAAACACTTTGTCATTAATTATTCTAATCTTTTAATAGCATAATTATTCGTATAACTCGGTTTTTCATGTTCTTTATATGCTTACGATCCTTGTGAAATGTACTATCATATAAAAACATGTCCTGAATTTATAAAAATTCGAATCTTAGCAAAAAGTTTCAAAACAGTCCCTTAGGTTTTATAATTTATAAAATGTGTTTTATAAATCTATAACTTGTTTACTTTTGTACAAACCTTCTAGGTAACCTTGTAACATGTTATTTTACATACTTAGAGTCCTCCTAGTCATGTCCAAAATGATTGTCTAATATTTATGTCCTTATGATAATATATCCATTTCATTTTATAACACATGAAAATAAAAGCTAGGTGGTGACTTAACAAAATAACTAGTATGTAAACATGTAAATGTAGTAATGAAGAGCTTAGAGTTTTAGATGACCTTAAAAGAGTGAGTAGGATGATGAAGAAACAAAACCAAATCCAAATCGAAAACCCTAGCTTTCTTGCTAAACCCTTTTGATTGTCAAACCAAGCTTCCAAACCTTCTTGTAATACCTTAGATACCAACCTAGATTACTTGTATATTTGCTAGGAAAAATTAATGAATTGTTCTTGGTGGTTTAAGTTGAGCCGTGAGTAGGAGAGCAAGAAACAAATAAATGTGTGTTTTGCTAGTAAGTGAAATGAGTATAAGAAACTAGTATGCATCTAGATATAATTCAAGTGTAGTCAAAAGCACTATTATGACTTTGAACACTATTAGAGAGAATTTAGGAAAAGTGGTCAAATAGTTCAAGTATACTAGTACTAGGAAGTCTAAAAAAAGATTTTGGTGTGCACCTTGTCCCCCTTAGGGCTGTCGTGAGTTAAGGAGAGGGCAAGGACACAAAACTGTTGTCTAGATATTTTATGAGAAGTATATTAGGAGTTCTTGAAGTATAGATGAGTATTGGTGGTTCCGGGAAATGACTAAATGTATTTTATCGCGAAACGTAAACACTTTACGTAACCAATAAAAATAAAATGTGCCAAGTTTAATAATTATCCTCCAAATAATTATCTAACACTTGCTTGACGTAAACATTTAATTGTTTGATGCCCATCTACGTTGAATGATAATTTTTAGCTTACGCGATTTAACTTAAAGATTAAAATTAAAATAAAACGCGTACGAGACTAAAAATAAATAGTAAATTAAATGATGTCGTAAAATGACCTGAAAACACAAGGTGTTATAGTCTTCCCCCGTTAAATGAGCCTTGTCCTCAAGGCTTATGACGCGGCACTTGACGACGGTGCGGTTTTTGTGAAGAGATGTGGATATTTCTTTCGAAATTGATCCTCACGTTCCCATGTAAACTCAGGACCTCTCCTAGGGTTCCATCGAACCTTGACAATTGGGATACGGCTTTGTTTCAATCGTTTAACTTCACGATCCATGATTTCCACTGGTTCCTCGATAAAATGAAGCTTGTCATCAATATGAAGTCCATCCAACGGAACGGCTAATGGTTCGTCGGCATAGCACTTCTTCAAGTTGGATACATGAAACGTATTGTAAACCCTGCTCAGCTCTTGAGGAAGCTCAAGCTGGTAAACAATGGATCTAACATTTTCCAACACCTTGAAAGGTCCAACATACCTAGGGTTTAATTTCCCCTGTTTGCCAAAACGTACGACCCTTTTCCAAGGCGAAACCTTAAGCATAACTTTATCTCCAACTTGAAATTCCATCGGCTTTCGCTTTAAATCGGCGTAACTCTTTTGTCGGTCACGAGCGGCTTGAATCCTTTGTTTGATTTGAACGATCTTCTCGATTGTCTCTTGAACTATTTCTGGACCGGTGAGTTGAACTTCTCCAACATCGGCCCAACAGATAGGTGAACGACACTTTCGACCGTAAAGTGCTTCAAATTGTGCAGCCTTGATGCTAGCATGATAACTGTTGTTATATGAAAACTCGACCAATGGCAAATGTTTAACCCAACCATTTCCAAAGTCGATCAGACAAGCAAATTTGTACCCAAGGCCTTCTGAAGTGACCTCCAGAAATTGGATGCGAACCTAGGGTCGCGATCACAAATAATTGAGACAGGTATTCCATGCCTCGTGACTACTTCCTTTAGGTACATTCTCGCCAGTTTCCCCATGGGATCAGTTTCCCTCATGGGTACAAAGATAGCAGACTTAGTAAGTCGGTCAACAATCATCCAGATGAGTATTGGTGGTTTCGAGAAATGCCTAAATGTATTTTATCGCGAAACGTAAACACTTTACGTAACCAATAAAAATAAAATGTGCCAAGTTTAATAATTATCCTCCAAATAATTATCTAACACTTGCTTGACGTAAACATTTAATTGTTTGATGCCCGTCTACGTTGAATGATAATTTTAAGCTTACGCGATTTAACTTAACGATTAAAATTAAAAGAAAACGCGTACGAGGCTAAAAATAAATAGTGAATTAAATGATGTCGTAAAATGACCTGAAAACACGAGGTGTTATAGATAGCCCCCGTCCGGGTTTGGTAATTCTCACTTGACCGACGGATTGGTTAAAACGAACGTATATCATATCGAATTGTAGGTTGTCTTTGGTTGGACACCTGAAGGGCAAGCCTTTACTTAGCATCAAGTATGCTACATACTATGTCTAGCTTCGGTGTCATGAGCTCAGTGCAATGTAAATACCTTTTGTGATATTATATGTGTTACAATAGTCGCACGTTTACAAATCTTGTGGTTCATACTTGTGAAATACTTAAACCTACGAATTCACCAACTTTATGTTGACGTTTTAAGCATATTTTCAGGTGCTTAACTGGATTTCTCTTGATGTGCTTCATGGAGTCTACGTGCATTATGACTTTACTTTTCAAGAAAACTTATGTCTATCATTTAAATACCGTTGTACTTTAAACATCTTTTCAGCTTTCGCATTTTCAACGTATTACTTTTGGAGTATTGTAATGATTTAACTATTTTATAATTATCCAACAGTGTTTATTTTCAAAACGTCCATATAGTGGTCGTTCTCTTGTGCTTGTGTTTGAGATGTTCATAACGTCACGCCCTCGGATTACCTATTTCCGCTGCGACCCGATTTGGGGTGTGACAATCGGGCCTAATGATATTAGAACCACTATATAAAATGAGAATTAGACATTACACTAGAAAGATGAATCATGGCATTAGTAAAGGATTAACTAAGTTATCACGTTTTCTCCTGCTAATTAGTAAAACCATTTACATTTCCCTCACTTATTTTATTGCATTTTAATTACTTCTACAATCTTAAAAATCGTGACAATACTAAACTCAAGTCATAGACCGCCCTTTAGCTCTTAGGAACGACCTCGGATTTATTAATTCTATATTACACACGAACGGGTACTCTGCCCGTTAGTGCATGTGTAAAGCATACGCGAGCAAAACTTTATAAATTTAATACTAGATCACACGCATCAATCCGCTATATGAACCAAGTCACCAACTATTCAGTGCACCAACTTAACGTGCTAGGATGTGCAGTACAAAAGAAAAGAGAAAACAAAACGTGTTAGCTTGTAGTCGAGCGATACTAAATAACTCTTTAACAAAAAGACAGTGAGATCAAGTTTTTCAATGTGAACAAAATATGTAACGTATGATGAGTATGACTTTGGCGATAAAAAGAAGGGAAATTATTATCTATAATTTTGGTTAGCTAATTGGCTATAATTTTATGCTATAACTGTGGGTCCTTGAGTTATTTATGCGGGTCTCTGAGTCTTGTTTGCGAGTCCCTAAATCATTTCTTTTGTATTTTTAGCGCAGGATTGTAGCCAATTGGCTGCAAAAATTGAACCCAAGTTATCCACTAAAAAGAATTATAGCTAAATTGTATTTTTAGTGAAGGATTGTAGCCAATTGGCTACAAAAATTGAAGCCAAGCTATCCACTAAAAGAATTATAGCTAAATTTATTCAATAGTAACTTATTTTTCCAAATGTTTAATAATAATCAAAGATGAAAAAAAAATCACAATACCTTACAAACTTTACATTTTTGTGTCAATATCATCACAAACTCTTTTTTTTCTAACGTGCTTAAGTGGCATTTTTTTCTTTTTATAACTTCAACTCCATCTTCTTCGTGTTATACACCACCACTATCATCGTCTAATACCCATAACTAGGTTTTTAACCCGTGCTCCGCTGCGGAGCGCGGGGTTTTTCGTCTTCGCTATGGCGTTTTTTGTTATGTAAGTTTGCGTTACATGTTTGGTCTTGAGCACGTTTTTTGCAATGGCATAAATTAATTTGTTTGTTACAGGCAACTTCAAAAGGAAGAAAAGAATGCATCTGAATGTATTGAACCGTTTCATTCGAGCAGTAATAATCATGTCCGATATTGGCTCATCGTGACTCTTTAGTTCACCCTGGCAAAAAAATATGGAATACAGTTAGCTAGTTATTCTCCAAGATGTTCTAAATGGGTATCTATGCTTTTAGTCAAATATTCTATTATGAGATACATTTAAATTAACATACTTCACATAATGTTTGACCTTGGAATAAGAGTAATATGCAATTCTGGTGAAAAGTCAGCATCTGCAGCAATTTGTGAAAGATTTGGATTAAAGGGGTATGAGGTAGTCAGGTACTAAATATGAATTTATCTATTATTGCTAAGCCCTCCAATTCGCTGCATATAATATGTTGCAAAATTTCATCAAATTATCCTTCCTCCAATATATTTTTTTATTATAACTGATGTTTATGATTACTTATGTCCTTAAACAGTTAATCCTATGCTAAGACTGATATTGACATATACTACAACACATTATTTAACCTATTCATGGGAGTTTGGTTTTGTGTTCTAAAGTTGATTATTGCAACTGCTTTAGTATTAGTTTTGGGTATATAAAGCTTATTGCGGCTTAAGGTCACATTAAAATAACAAAACTGGTTATCTGTGGACTAAGGGTAAACTTAATATACCTTGTGCTCTACTTCTATAGTGCAATTTTGAGAGTAGGACATAAAATAACAATCTAAATGATTGAAGTTCAATAAAGAAGTTAAACCATGAACTTAAATCTGATATGTATTGAAGAGAACATATGCTTTCTGTTTGCATCCAATTAAGAATAGGCAAACAACAATGTAACTACTTTAGTGAATTATATGGTGCTTATGGATCTAACAAAGAGGTGAATATGTTGGAAAAAATCAACATTTAACTGTAAATTTTTTGGACTTTGGATCAAGATTTCTCAAAATCTTACCACAAATAGCAGCAGGCAGTTCGTCAATTCTTTGGGATTTCCATTGCTCCATTATTCTCCTGGGATCACCTATGGGATCCTCCACAAACTCCTTCGTTTTCCGCCCTTAATGATGATCCATAACTGTAACATAAATATGTCAAAGATTCTCCATGTAGATTTATCTCATTGTGGCAATTCTTCAGCCTTGGTGCCCTGTATCAAAGTTCAAACGATACAGAAAGTTAGATTACGACGTGTAAACATTTGAGATGCTTAGGTGTCACAAATGCAAGACATCATGATCTAGTGGTCTTGAATTATAATAGAATGATATATACCATAGTTCGAGAATTACATAGGAATGATACTTTCAGAAGCAATGCAGATCAACTAAATGGAAGCACCACCTGAAACAAAACGTATCAAAAAGATACATCAGTTTCAAGTCATTTCTCTTGCAAATGATCAAATAAGCACATTTAGTAAAATCGTCCAACCCTCGAGGCAAATTTATGATAGAGGCATCAAGATCGAAGGCATAAACCCACCCTTTTAAGTACCCAAAACCCACCCATTGCAGGCCTCATATTAGCACCCCAAACCCACCCATTTCAATAGCCCTCATTTTAGCACCCAAAAACCACCCAATTCAGCACTCGATCTGATAATCCCAGTTATGGATCGAAGGTGTTTATATTTTTCTTTTCTCAAGTAGAGAGAACAAATGATGGTAACGTGCACAAATGATCGTAGCGTACTCTGGATTTTGTTTTAATCATATCTTTTAAATGGGAAGATTCAACTAATAGCATATACAGTAAGTAATTTTGAGAAAATTAAATGTACATCAATTGCATTGAAGGTGACATTATGTAGGGAGGGGTGAGTTCTTTAACCAACAAAAACACATCCATTAACTGATAAATTCTCATACCTTACTACAATCATTATTGTTTCAGTTGCACCGCTAAAAACAAAAAAAGTAAGAACCAATATTGAGCGATAGTTCTCGCAAAACAAATATACATTGGTGTGCAGAAACTGTTAATTAACGGGTGTTTGGAATTACGTTGGAATCCAGTTTCACAAAGAATTCATGGTCTAGCACTTGCCTCATCCATAGAAGTAGCCGCTGCACTACCATTGCTTCCTACAAAAGACAGAAACACATAAGAACCCACGTAGGTTGATTGACACTCGTAAAAAACATGAGAAACGATTCTTAGACAGATTTGAAACAGTAGGATCAGGATTAGAAAACCTTCAATATTAGTTTCCAGTGTATGCCTAGCCAACAAAAATTCATCTGCAACACCACCGAGCATTGAACTTCTTAAAGAAGTTTCACAACATATGCACGTTCGAAGTTTCACAATATTAGACCTCACACGCTCTGTGGGTAGCAGATGAATTTTCGTGATATCTTGGATTATTTCTTATAAGCCATGGGGACCGGAAAACCCTCATTAGTTCTGAAACTTCTTTTAGAACTAATGAGATTGAACTTCTTAAAGCATTCAGAAGCTTACTATATTGAACACTGAATCATTGATATGACAAAGTCATACTAAACACTATTTTTATGGATTGTTTTGCTAGAACTGGTTATATAATTCAGAATACTCAATATCATATACATACTATTTTTAGAGATAATAGGCCAAACCTGATCTGCTCGTGACATCACAAAATCAGTCAAGACTTTTATTTCTTCTATACGCATCTCTCCGAACCCCTGCATATACCATGCAACTGATTATGATAATCTATACACTCAAAAGCCTAAACAAATGACCTAATGAACCTAAGAGGTGAATATGTTGGAACAATCCAACATTTAACTAAAAATTGTTTGGATCAAGGTTTCTCAAAATCTTACCACAAAAAGCGTCAAGTAGTTCGTCAAGTTAAAATAAATAAGTAATTAGTCACCAATCCTCCCTGGACCATATCAATCAAATCTGCAAATCAAAAGAAAAATTAAATTCACAACATGGACCAAAAGGCTATGAAGTCAAATGGATTTAACAAAATCCTCATTTTGTATTGGAACTTCAAAACTGACCCCTCTTTGCAGATACAGTTCGTGTTTTCTTTGTTATCTTTGTCAGATTCATATGAAATTTCTGCAGAACCTTCAGAAACATCTTCAGTTTCAGATAGCCAAGTTAGGTGTAGGACTGGTCTATGATGATCTGAAAATCCACATAAGTTACAAAGATCAGAACTGAGAACTGAAGTATATATTTCAAGGTTGAAGAGACTATTTAAAATGATTCATTACACTATAAGCAGGAAATTATAAGCAGTTGTATGAAAACTTAAGTAGGAAATGATTCGTTACACTATAAGCGAACATTGTTCCTACGTTACCAAACTTATATTAGCTCAAATAAAATGTGGATACTTACTGATATAGTGGGAAATAAAATTTAACAATGTATTTAAACTTAATCTAACTTTAACACATACTGTTTAACAAATGATCGATATAAGTTGAAATCTAAATTTTCATTTACCACTCTTGGTGCTCTTGTTTTCCCTTATTTAGCAAATAGCCCCTCAATCTACGCTTCAAAACTATCGATATTATTGACATATAGTAGATTGTTTCGCTGAATTTCCTACGCAACGTAGCACGTTTATCCCAATCACTAATCGTACAATCCTATACTACCGGTTGTCCATTTGACATAGAATCCTACTCATTTCACTTGCTATCCATTTCACACACTCAGATTAAATAGACAATTTTGTACTACCAAAACTAAATCAATTAGTTTTGTAGACATTTAGACGGGTGGGTAAACGATAACACGAACAATATGTTCAATTTTCGACAGATTATTGAAAGCATACCTCTGTGTCATCTCCTTCTATGAGGTGCGTGAAGCAGCAACGTGCCTCTTTATCTACAAAACACAACACTTCAATGAATATAATAGCTACATATCCTAAATTTAAAAATCCATAAAATTAATTGCAAAAAATTTTAGAATCCTATACAATTTTAAATAAAATATATATGATCAGAAAATGGTAAACTATTCCATTGATTAGTTGGTATGCTTCCGAGTCGAAATTATCACATAAATGTAAAAATGGCACATGCTTACCGAGCATTTCGAGTAGCGGCTGATTGAGCTTCCACAGCAACGCGACACTCAGAAAGTCCATACGAACTATCTAGCAAATCAATGAAATTATAACTATATTAATGATATAAACAAACCTGGGCTCATGGGCTTATTTAAAATGGGAAGGCTAATAACCTCACTTTTTAGAGCCAATCAATTA
>BQNB010123287.1:0-20124 GCA_026074375.1 Tanacetum coccineum
TTTCACCCGATCTAATCTCATAATACAAAATTGCGGAGGTTTAGTTACCAACCTTTACCGGTTTCTGTTTGTGGCATGTGAATTTCGAAATTTAACTCGTAGGTCGCTAAGATGGTTTAAAAGATAATCGTCTCGTACCCACACTTTATTTTAAGAAGAGTGACAACAGCTGTAGAACTAAGATGCTTTGATAACAACTTAGATTATTTTTTAGTATACAAATTACAGCCAATACGATATTATTTTACTACTTAAGTCAACATAAAATATTACTCCGTCGTTCTGTTTCTATATTATTGTTTACATTTTCACATCTTAAATTAAATGTTCGTTACTATAAACAAATATGAAAATTTGATCTAAGTTAATATAATAATCTTATTCAAAATTATTATTACAAATTTCTAATTAATTAGTTAAGAATAAAAGCTCAATTTGCAACAAGTAAAAGAAATATGTTCTCTTTACAAGTTATATTTTTTGTGGATGAAAATATTGTTTTAAACGGCTTGGAGTGATTAATGTGACGAAGCACTTTTCTTATATTAAAAACTAGGGAATATGTTGCCTAATAGTAACCAAGTTTGATGACTGTTCCAATTAAGTCACTCAAACTTTATATCAACCACAAAAATCACTCAACTTTCAATATTGTTTCATTATTGTGTAATTTTTCAAAAAACTATCTGTAAGATACTCGTATGTGCATTATTTGTTTGTACCTTAATAATAAATACCCACCCCTGAATTTCACTAACCCCAACCAACTTAATATACAACCAATTTATGCACATGTGAACAAAGATATATGCCACAAAATAATAACCAAGTTTGAAAAGTGTTCCGTTTTAGTCACTCAAAGTTTCGTTAGTGTTCTATTATTATGTAATTTTTATGTTTGAGTGACTAAAACGGAACACTTTTCAAACTTGATTATTATTTTATAATCAAAACAAAGTTGCAGTGACTAAATTGGAACAATACTGAAACTTGATTACTATTTCATGATTTTAACCCAAAAAACTAAAGCCGAGCGTAAAAGACTACAAATCGGACCGAACTGGTAAAGTGGTCTGAATTTATATCGGTCCAGTCATCGGTCCACTTATTTCATTGTATTCGTTTCTAGGTTCGGTTTTACACAGAATCCGCCAATATGTTTTATTGTACCGGACCGATAAACCGAACTGGATCGACCGAGCTGGACCGAACACATTTCGGTCCGATGTTTTAAGCCAAATCGATTTTTGATCCGGTTCGTTTTTTAGACCATGCTCAGCCCTTACAAACATATAACTAGGGGTGGAAACAAGCCAAGTCGAGCTGAGCGCGAGCTTTTCAGAACTCGAGCTCGGCTCGTTTATATTTTAGAAAGCTCAAGCTCGACCTCGGCTCGTTTCGAGCTTTAAGATTTGAGCTTGAGCTCGACTCGTGGTATGATATATAAAGCTCGAGCTCGGATCTGGCTTGGACTCGTTTGTTATGCGATTACGAAAAATAAAGCTTAGATTCTTGAGCTTGCTTATTCGAGCTCGTTTATTTGTTTTGAGCTTGTTTAAGCTCGCGAGCCTAGTCGAGCTTTGTATATAAAGCTCGAGCTCAGGCTCGATTATTAAATGAGCTCCTTTTAGGGTCGAGCTCGTTTAGGCTCAGCTCGTTCGAGCTTTTTACCGATCCGACCTCGAACTTTTCACTAGCGGCTCAGCTCGTTTCCACCCCTACAGATAACGAGTTATTTCCAATTTAATGGGTCCAAATTTGTAATAAAAGTATAGTTCCAGGGTGTTATACCAAAAATAAGAAAATCTCTCTCTCTGTCAATAAATTTCACATCTGCATCTCTACGCGCTTCTTCATCATCTTTCCCTCTAAATCTAGATCTACACATTACACTCATCATTTCTTCAATTTCCATCTCTTTTCACACACCCTTTTCATTTTTATTCACACCCATTTGCTTTTCTTGATCACACAATCTCATTTCCATAAAAAAGATCCAACCTTTTTCCAGTTTTCTTCATGCCCATTTGCTCTTCTTGTAATCTTTTTCATATTTAAACCATACCCATTTCGAGATTTCATCTAAATCTTGAAAAAACATAACCTTAAAAAATGTCGGTGGAAACCTTAACCAACAATGGTCACACAACAGAAAAAACATTTAGGATCTACATAGGATATGATCCTAAAGAAGATGTAGCGTACGAGGTATGTCGTTACTCCCTACTAAAACACTCATCAATCCCATTAGAAATCATCCCTATAAAACAATCCATCTTACGTGAACAAAACCTCTACACTCGTCCACGTGGCAACCTAGAATCAACTGAGTTTTCTTTCACACGTTTTCTGACACCTTTTTTAGCGGGATATAAAGGGTGGGCTGTTTTTGTTGATTGTGATTTTTTATACTTGGGTGACATTAAGGAGCTTTTTGATTTAGTTGATGATAAGTATGCTGTTATGTGTGTCCAACATGATTATACTCCCAAAGAAACTACTAAAATGGATGGTGCTGTTCAGACGCTTTACCCGCGAAAAAACTGGAGTTCTATGGTGTTGTATAACTGTGGTCATGTTAAGAATAAGGTTTTGACTCCTGAGGTTGTGAATAAGGAGAGTGGTGCTTTTCTGCATAGGTTTATGTGGTTGGATGATGAGGAGATTGGTGAGGTTCCTTTTGTTTGGAATTTTTTGGTTGGGCATAATAAGGTTGTGGAAGGGGATTTGGGGACGTATCCTAAGGCGATACATTACACGTTGGGTGGGCCGTGGTTTGAGAGCTGGAAAGATTGCGAGTTTGGGGAGTTGTGGTTGAAGGAGTTGGAGGAGATGAATGCGAGTAAGAAGAAAGTTGAGTTGAGTGAGGTTTGATTCGGTTATTGGTTTGTTTATTCTTTTCTACTATTGGATTAGAGTTCGTCTCTCATTATTATTATTATTGTTAATTGTTACTGTATGTCGTAATGTTGGTTGTCGAATGTGTTTAGATGAAATGCTGAGATGTGTAGTCTTTGTAAGTTGGTTATTCATTATGTATGATTATGTTGGAATAGTAAGTTGATTATTGGTTTATTCAATGATATTCGCTTTGTTGTTATTGTTTTGGTTGCATTTGTGATTTCGGCAAGATGCATTTTCGTGAGTATAAAATGCAGATCTTGCTGATGTAAAGATTTACTGAATTAGTAAGTTTGTTTTGTTAAAACAAGTCAATTGGCATTTGAATGCATCTTTTTTCTTTCTCAGTGGGTTGCATTTGATACAGCATGAACTTGATTCTTTTCTTTGTTTGGAGCAAAGTGAGATTCACTGATAAGCATATGTTCAACAGAATAAAATAAAGAGAGAACATGCTAATGGGTATGGGATTATGAGATAAGCCTTAGAAGACATCAGCTTTTTACAACTTGCACATCCTTACATCTCAAAACATAACCATTACAAGATAAGGTTTTGAAGAAGCAAAACCCTTATCACAGTTCTCAAACAACAAAACACTGATCGAAGCAAATAGACCATAGCCACCTTTAAGGTACCCTTAAGCCGCATAAACTAAAAGTAGAATACCTTATGGACTGCTAAAATAGTGTTTCCGGTAGTTGAGCAGAGGGCAAATCTGCCACACAATTGAACTGTAAACACAAAGAACCATATTAAGTTTGCAATTCTTTAGATTAATGGTTCAGGTAAATTGGAAATACAAAAGGGTATACGAGTATGTAGCTACCTTATCTTGCCTGTACTTTGATCGTATTGCATGCAGAGGGGAACTACTGTTACTTGAATGTAAACTATGAAGTGCAAGAACAGTCTTCTTTAGATCCGGCGACTTGTACCTTGTGTAATGCTCTAATGTATCATTCTGCCATAATATTCAATAAAGTTGTGTTAACTTCCATTAAAGGCCTTTTGACGGTTAAAGAAAAATGAAAAGAGTCAAACCCATGGGTGGTGCGACTGATCTAGCATCCATTTGGCAAGAAATACAGCTGATGCAGCAACATTTGAAGGAACAAACACCAAAAAGTTATAGTCAACCAAAGTCAATTCCGCTAGATAATTTGCCAAACACTCCAATTCAAGACCCGGAATCTGATAAAATGCAGAGATTAGCATTAAGTTTGTGAACCAAAGGGATCACAGCCCAAATAATAAAGAAAGGTAGATAGATTGCCAAACACTCCAATTCAATACCTCTGGTGAAGCTTGTGCTGCTGTTAAAAATCGCCTGTCAGCATTAAAGATTTATCAAGATACTATCTTAACAAGAAATGGAAAATCAAGGATCCATAAAGGTTCTATCTTTAAAATACAGATTCATAAAAGTTCATATACCTGAGAAAACTAATCGCTGTTGGTGCCGAAAGTTGAAAATTCAAATCGTTAAGAACTTGACTCTCCATTTTCACAACCTGCATAACATATTTGATCAAACATGACGATGATCTAAAAATGACCGATAAATAGTAGACAAGTGATTGCATATTGTCGATCATAGTGCATTATAGAAATCAAACCTCTGATTTTGTGTAAGTACTGTCTGTGATGAAACAAAATTCCTCGATAGCAGGTGCACAAATTTCTTCATACTTCCTGCGACCATCAAATGAGGTAACTTTATCGACATTATAAGGTACACGCCATATTCATTATTCTTAAAAAAAGGTGCTAGAGCTTACGAAGCAATTAGCATGCAAGTGACGCCTAACAGTTGAAGTTTTTGCCGTTCAATGCAGTGTTGAGATAGAAACATATCAATGAGATAAACTGTGAGATAGAGTGTTTCTGGCACCAACTTATATTCTTCACTTACCTAAACCAATAAAAAATCACAAAAGAGCAATGACTGTTAATATAAAACAGGGTGACAAGAAAGTCAGGTCGGACGTGTTGGATAATGGGTTATTGTTTTAGTACAGATCGAATTCCGACATATTGACACTTTTTGTCCATTTTTAGTACATAATAAAGTGTCAACTGTGATTGAAACTATCCTAACACACTAATACTGATCTAACTCCTTGAATAAAGACGACTTTTATTACAATAAATAAACTTTTGGTGACTGCAACCTGTTGGACCCATTCCCCTTTTAGCCAACTTTTTTTTGACCCATTAGATAAAAACACAAACAGAATCGATCCATTAATAAGTTAAAGTGCACTGATATAAAAACAATCTTACTGCATAATAATGTGCCGACTATATGTAAACAATTTTAGTACATAATAGATCTAAATGTTTGAATGAAGACGATATTTAGTAGGCAGGAAAAATACTTTGGGTGACTTTCAACATCTTTGAACCGTTCTGTTTAACCTGTTTGAGACAGAAACACAACCCAAATCGACCAATTCATAAGTAAATGAAACAAACCTCTACAAGCCAATCAACTAAGACTCCCCTCATACTCTTAGTTACATCCTGCTGTATTGTGTCCATGAAATCAATACGTGGCCGATGCATAACCTAAAAGATAAAACAGAAAACTAATTAGTACTTTAGTTTTTTTTCTAACTAGCAGGGAAGGTGTATTAGGCTATAACACAAACCTCAGCAACGCGTAAATTTGCATATATCTCATGTGCATAGATGCTGCACATTTGAGGATCTTTGTGGTCATTATCTATATTAGTAAAGTTTGGCTTGCTAGATACCATGAGCTTCTCATTAATCTCACTTTTCCCTGCATCGTATATATGCAAACACTAATATAATTTCACTTTCACATATAAGACTGGAATTTGATACTTTTTATTTATTTATAACAAACCTTTCTTCGAAAAGCTTTGCAACTGTGAGACTACTATTTTGTCAATCTGAATAGCGTTTACATCGGTTTCCTTTTCAGAAGACTCTGCAGAAACTTTTTGAGCTTTGACCTTTGGTACGACTTGATTCTTTTTAGTCAGCAAACTAGTCTTTCTCTGATCACAATTAGTAACATGTAGAAACAAAAACAACTAAGTAATCGATTTAAATTTACAATAAATCAGAACTATACAAGAGGTTATACAGTTACAAACCGTGATCTTAGCTGGAATGATACAGTTCTTATAAGAATTATCACGACAAATGTTTGTGACGTCTTTTAACACTGCTCTCCTCTTATTTCCACAACCAGTCATTGCAGTAGCATTGCTGTTGCTATTCTCGTCTTGCACGCCTCTTTTAGGATTTTTACGCAGGACTCGAGTCGGACCCTGCTCCTTTGGTACATTTGGTCCCACAGATAACTGAGAGCCGGCCGCTCGAGCTCTTGTTACTCGAAAAACTGGCTCTGCAACGGTATTTCCTTTCTTCATCTGTATGAGCCTTGTAGGAAACCAAAACAAGGAAGGCTCGGATTTGATATAATTCCCACTATCTGCAACAACATGAAAATCCATTAAACAAGAGACTAATAACAATAAGAAAATAATGCAAGATTATCTAATCTCAACCCTATTAGATCTATGATTTTCAAACTATTTCTAAAGAACTTGTTTTATTTAGTTCAATTTTTTTAACCGATTCTGCTTATAACCCGAAAACCCTTTAAAATCTTTACACCACTTCAAGAAATTTATAAATCCATTTATATAAGAAGAAAATATCATCTGAAAAAAAAATCCAAACCCTTAAAACAATCATTTGAACAAAAACAAAGTACAAATTCATGTTACATTATTCAATTATCAAAATCAACATCATACCGTAAAAACAAATTACCAAAATCCATAAAAACAAAAAGGGGTTTGTTTCGGCTTATATAACGGGCTTGTGGCTTATGTGATTTTCGGCTTATCTTTCATAAGCTGAATTTTTTTGTGGCTTATTTTGAAACTTTCCGGCTTATATAAGATTGTTATGACATGATAAGCTTATATATGCCGAAAGGTTTCAAAATAAGCCACAAAAAACAAGCTTATGAAACATAAGCTGAGAACCAAATAAGCCATAAGCCACAACCCAAATCGACCCTAATGAAGAATCAAGAACTAATAATATAAAGCCATGTTAAAATCCCTCCATGTTTCAATATCCACATTACACTGTGAAAAAAGTACTAAAAAAATCAAAAAGTTTCAATCTTTATCGCACGAAAACTCAAGATTTTACAATGTAGACATAATAACACATTTCCAACCACAAATCAACAAAATTTAGGTCAAAATCATGCCATAAACCCTAATCTTGATTTTTAAAAAATACCCATAAAATAAATCATAAAGTTTCAATCTTTATCCCACGAAAACTCAAGATTTTACAATGTAGATATAATAACACATTACCAACAACAAATCAACACAATTTAGGTCAAAATCATGCCATAAACCCTAATCTTGATTTTAAAAAAATACCCATAAAATAAATCATAAAGTTTCAATCTTTATCCCACGAAAACTCAAGATTTTACAATGTAGATACAATAACACATTACCAACAACAAATCAACAAAATTTAGGTCAAAAGCATGCCATAACCCCTAATCTTGATTTAAAAAAATACCCATAAAAATTATTTAAAAAAAAACATAATGAAATTATGATATAAAGATCAAGAATCACTAACATCTTTCAGATTAGATCTAATTTCAAGAACATATGAATAAAGGGGACAGCTGGCTACTAATATTTATATAAAAAAATGGGATGATGAATAAAAAGTTTATAAAAAAAGTGAGCGGGATGAAGGTAGAGTTTAAATTGAAACGGTGTCGTTTTGGGGATTAAAAAAGTGATTATTTTTAATGTTTTTTTTATAATGAAAAAGTATTTAATTGAGATAAATACATGTAGGTAATGATTATTACTAAATAAAACCACTTTACATCAATTTGGACAAGTTTTCTTTTTCTTTTTTCTTGAATAACTTTACAATAAACTTAATGTACATTGATATTTATAATTGAAGGTAGCGTAATTTTTGAACTTTATTAAGGATTATTTTTAAGTTATTTTTGAGAGCGAATGTGTAGAGTCGATTTAGTATACGGAGCCAGTGAGGGATTGGCGGGCTGCTCGGCCATTCCAACCAAGCAAACCACTCTCAACTCCTAACTAGTGTTATAGATTGAGAATACGCACTTTATAAGGCAAAAGGTTTATTAATGGTAGATATGTGTTTTTATTTATGGAGAAACGACCAAAAAGGCAGATTTGTTTTTAATTATGTGACCTTAGAATCAACATTGTTCTTTGCCTTATTTAGATGTTAAATTTCATTCAGTCAATTCCATACACATTTAATACTTGATTAAGTAGAACCCCAATCATAAGATTAAGCAAACATTTAGATGTGAAATTTCAGTACAGTCCATTCAACAAATAATTACTTTATTTCAGAAAACCAATCCAATCTTGGCGCTATCTAATAAACTGAATGTTGTCGACTTTCTTATAAATAATTATTGCCCTCCTTCAACTCAAATTTGATTGCGTCCCTGATTTCGACCTTTTTTTCGTGCTCGAGCTAGGAACCTTGACGAAAAAATTCATGGGGTCATGACTAATGAGTAGTGTCATGTATTGTTTCGGGTTGGCTTTAAGGGTCCGTTGTTTGGAGTATTTGTTTCAAAGATTGACTATGAGGTCAAATCCAACGTTTTGTTTGACTAAGTAACCTTCCAAATAGTAATGTGAATCCTCGTTATTGAAAGAAAATGCAAATCCGATGAGTTAGCCAGTATGAACAAAAACCCTCTGACATTTCATAAAGTGTGAAATTCTCAGACCACATATAAGATGGCTTTATTGTTTCAGTTTTTATTTTTTATTAAAAAATTCTTTTGTGTAATAAATAAATTACAAAACGTATATATATACTTTATATAAAAATATTATTTTCTCTCTCCTATCTTTTTTTCAAACATACATAAAATCCAAATCTAAATCTGAATACAAATCTTAATCCAAAACCATCTACAAACCAAACGGGCCCTTAATGATCAAGTGACTGAAGTTTTGTACCAATTAATATTAAAGAGAATCATTGCATAACAAAAAAATGCATGGTATGTGTTTATGCAAATTAGATACATGAAAAAAGCATGACGATGGCCATCTGTATTTAATGAAGAGTCAAAGAAGTATGAGCGTAGCATACTTTGAATTTTTTTTTTAAGTTTCTTAAAAAAAAGTTTTTTTTTTTAAATTACATTACAAACTCACGTTCGATAAAGTATGTTGATGAAAAAAAAAAACTAACAGACATATTAACGGTATCAATTTGTCTAATAATGGAATGTTGTTTTTCATTAAATAAAAGGCTAATAAGAGAGGAAGGGGGAAGTGATATATTGGGGGAGGGGGAGAGATATTAAAAATAGACAAGGAAAAATTTACTAAAATTTGCACTATAATTCTATTTTCTCCACTCCTTATCTTTCCATGCACTTTATTTTTATCTCATTATAAATATATATACTCATTTTCGGAAGGATACGACGTCGTTTAACGACGAAAAAGAAAATAGCCCCAACAAAAAAATAAATGAAATGATTGGACCATCCCAATCAAAAAACTTTTAAACTAATTTTTTTTTATAAAACACACCCTCAAACTATACACAAGTTATGAAAACTACTTAAACTTTTAGCTATTTGCGACTTTATATAACAAACTTTATTTCTTAAATATGTAACATACATCTACTGATTAATTCATAAAAAATATGGCTAAAAAGATCTTCGCATTACGAACAAAACAACTCAATGTTACAATGCTTCTGACATACATATGATTTTATAAAAAATGTTAAAGTTTAACATATATTTTTGAAAAAGAAAATAAAACTTTCAAAACACACCCCTAAACTACCCAATAACTTTAAAATAAATCACAGGAGTCAAAGACGTACAATTTTATAAAGTTTGAATTTTATAAATAACCATATACGTTTTCTATTTACGACTATTTTATATAACAAACTTTATTTGTCAAATATGTAACAAATATGCAACCGACTCTTTAATAAATACAAAACCCGACGATGAGGATTCCTCGACGTACGTAACAAAACGAACCTAAAATTATACCGTTTGAGATATCGTACATTAATAAGAAAATTCAACGGTAATAGCACAGGATTATTCTATTGTTTTTTCATAACCAGTCAGACCACTCAGTTAAACTGATTTAACCCAATAAGTTAGAAAAATCTTAACCAAAAACAACACAAAAAAAAGTAAAAATAAAAACACTCCCACAACAAACTTCTCGACGCCGAAGTTCCACCATGTTAAACTCAAACAGAGAGTGTTCTTGTATGGTTTCTATTTATAGCAGTTAAACACATTTCCTTTATTTAAGATTATTGCATAAAAACAATTTTAAATGTTGAGACTGTGAGAAATTAATAGCCAATACATAACCACCCAAATCCATAATTAGCATTGATAATACCTAAAATTTATATGAACCAAACAAATGATTTGAAATTAATAAACAAAAAGTCCCAATTTTTCTGCACACAAAACTACATGTAAACAACTGGTTTCATTTGTTAGAAATTGAACGCATATTGAAATTATAATCTATCATAATATCACAAATTTTTTGACTCTAAACACTAAACTAGCAGTAGACACTGTTTCCTTTTGATTGTTTAATTTAGCTTTCTGATTTAAAATTTATTAAACCCCCAAAAAACGCACATAATATTGATACGCTTTTGAGATGCGTACGATTATGTAAAAAATGTCAACTATTAATAGGCAAATGAGTTATACTATGTTTTCATAACCAGATCAGGCCACTCAGTTCAACCGATTTAACCAAATAAGTTAGAAAAATCTGAAACAAAACATACGCTAAAAAATAAAAATAAAAACACGCCCCCACAACGCGCGAGTGATCGTGTATCGGTTTCATTATTATTTTACACTTTTCCTTTACTTAAGTTTTTGCTAATAACAATTTTAAATGTTGTGATTGTGAGATTAACCACCAATCCATAATTAGCATTGATAATACCTAAAATTATTTGAACCAAACATGATTGAAATTTAATAATCATAATAGTCACAATTTTTTGACCACTAAACTACATGTAAACACTGGTTTCATTCGGTTAGAAATTGAACGCATTGAAAGAGTTTTACTATAAATTTGAATATTTCCTTCAATTTTTAGCCACAAGACAACTTCATTTTCTTTTTGTTTGTTTGAATTTAGCTTTCTTGATTTAAAGTTTATTAAACCCCCTTATATTTGACAATAACATTAGAGAGAAGTGATATAACAAACTGTACACCAATGAAAGGTTTGTTCTTGACTCTAGGATAAACTTATGTATATGTTGGGTAAAATTCAATCAACACCAAATAAACGTACGAATTAAGCACTATTTAGTTAAGTACAATTAATTACATTTCATTAATTGGAGTTAGACTATCCATAGATCAACATTTCTCATGCCACATCAGGTTTTTTTTTTTAAACCGACATGTGAACAATTTTATGCGATAAAGAGACCAACATTAAAAAAACATACCCCACAAAAATACATTTTAAATAATAAACACACAAAAACAAGCCATGACCAACATAACAAATCAGTCGCATATATAACCGCTCTGATGGGACGCGTCGCCGGCGACTACATATAATAGAGAGACGCGTCGGCAACCGACTTGGTCGACCCTCTAATGTACCTAGCCTTAGACACAAACATTTTCTATCCATCCATGAGTGCACTCAAAATACCATTTAGTAATCTTTTCAAACCAAAGAAAAAAGAAGTTTAAGTTTAAACATAATAAAAGCATACAGTAACTTATATTAGGCAACAAACATATAAAAAGACAAGCATTATCTTAAAGATCTTATATAGATTATAATGAAACCGAACCGAACTCAAAACCGACTTTGAAGAAAACATGAACCGAAAACCGAATCGAAGTGAACCGAGCGAAATCGAAACCGAACCGAACCGAGCAAAATCAAACCGAATAGAATTAATTTGAATTTGACAAACACTCAAAAGTTGATTATTGCGATATCAAACAACATAATCAAATCCAAACACTATATTTTAAAATCACGTTTTACACCAGCTGATTATCTGATTATCCGTTTTCAAAACGCATAATCTATTTTCAATAAGCAATCCCAAACACCCCCTCAATCAAAACCAAATAAACGTACGAATTAAGCACTATTTAGTTAAGTACAATTAATTACATTTCATTAATTGGAGTTAGACTATCCATAATAAGAAGCTCATGTGATCAACATTTCTCATGTCACTTCATGTTTCTTTTTTAAAACTGACACGTGAACAATTTTATGCAATAAAGAGACCGACACTAAAAAAACATATCCCACAAAAATACATTTTAAATAATAAACACGCACAAACAAGCCACGACCATCATAAAGAATTGGTCGCATATTCGACCGATTTTTCCCTTTTCTCCAATGAGACGCGTCTTCAGCGACTGCATACAACAAGGAGACGCGTCGGCAATTGACTTGGTCGACCCCTCTAATGTACCCGGCCTTAGACACAAACATTTTCTATCCATCCATGAGTGCACTCAAAATACCATTTAGTAATCTTTTCAAACCAAAGAAAAAACAAGTTTAAGTTTAAGACATAATAAAAGCATACAGACAAGCATTATCTTAAAGACAAGCATTAACTTAAAGATCATATATAGATTATAATGAAACCGAACCGAACTCAAAACCGACTTTGAAGAAAACATGAACCGAAAACCGAATCGAAGTGAACCGAGCGAAATCGAAACCGAACCGAACCGAGCAAAATCAAACCGAATAGATAGTTTAGGTGTATTTTTCTTGGTTTTAACCAAAACCGAACCGGGCAAAACTGAAACCGAAAACCATAAATATACAAAACCAAAAACCGAACCGAAAATGGTCGGTTCGGTTTAGATCGGTTCGGCTCGGCTCGGCTCGGCTTGGTTTGTAGGTTCGGTTCGGTTTTCACCAAGTGGTTTAAGAATAGGTTCAAAAAGTTATGAAGAGATTTAAAAATTTGTGTAACCATTTCAAGTTTAGATAACATTTTGAAGAGGTTTATAAATTAATGCATTGCATGAATTAACAATTTTGTAAACTTACCTAAAAGCTTTATCTATAGTGAAAATAGATGATACGCCTGGGCCCGAGCCCATGGCCCATTTAGCTATTAGGGTTTCATCCTACTTTTATCTTATAAATACTTTTTAGTTTATAATGAATCAATCAAATTAAAGATCAATAAATCTTTAAGCTTCTCTCTTCTTCTTACGGAGCTCGCACACGCTATAATGGTGCAAATCTATCTCTTCATCTTCTCTATATTTTTAAGGAGCTCGCACACGCTAAAAGTAGTATTTATCTCGATACAACCCCTAACTGGGTCGTATCAATTGGTGCTTTCATTGAGAGCTCTCGTTGAGAGGCCTTTCGATTTAAAGATCAAAAAACCAACAAAAAAACTGTTCATCGATCACTATTCACAGAGTATTGTTCACCGAGTACTGTTCATCGATCACTATTCACCGGAAGTTACTGTTCATCAGTAAAAAAAATTAGGGTTCCAAAAAAATTATTATTTTTTCATTGCACTCATGGATGTTCTGAAGTTTTCAGGGGACGATCCGGAGAGATGGATTTTTGCCATCACGGATTACTTTTCATTGCTTAACACACCCGCTGATCAGCGTTTGCAGATTGTGGGTTTTAATTTGGAAGGCATGACGGCGGAGTGATTTCGGTGGATGTCATGGAATGGTTTGATTACCACTTGGGATAGGTTTGTGGAGAGTGTTAAAAACCGTTTTGGGTCGTCAAAATACGAAGACCCGCGAGGGGCTTTGTCGAAGCTGTTGCATCTAGGGACGGTCGAGGATTACCAACGAGAATTTGAAAAGCTGATGAATAGGGTTACGAATATACTGGACTCTTTGCTCATCTCCTTCTATATTTTTGGGCTTAAACTGCACTTGCAGCGGGAATTATTAGCATCAAAACATATGACCCTGGGCTACGTGTTTTCGTTGGCTCGAATCATCGAGGCCCATTTTGAGGCAATTGCAGAGAAAGAGCGAAGCATTAAAGAGAAAGCATACACCACTCTATCATTGCCAAGTGAAGAAGCTTCGCTTGTGGTTAAAGGGCCTTTAGATGCTAGCGAAGATACCCTTCTATCTTTGCGAAGTGAAGACCCCAATTTTAAGATCCAAGAAAATGAGGTTGAATATGTGAGAGCCTTAAATGATGCACCGCTTGAAGTGGTCTTTGCAGGGCCTGTTGATGAGGTTCGTGGCAAGTTTGTCGAATTTTCCAAAGATAAGAGAAGTGTGGAAAAGGTACTTAGTGCAACAAAGTTACCAGAAGGTGGGAACTCTCATTCAGCATATTCTCCGTATCACCTTGAAGGCAAGGTGAATTTTGAAAGAGTGGGGAATGTTACGCCCTGGGCAGCGAAAGTCGAAAAAAGGAAAATAGTGAAGTGTTATGTCCAAGGTAGCGGAAGGCGGAAAAGAAAAAAAGGTTATTGGTCGCGGCAGCGGAAGGCGGTTCGTGATGGGTTGGGATAATCATCATACTTATCTATTGTCTATGATATGTGTTTAAGAATGTCTTCATTTTTATTTAGGAAAGTCAATCAAGAGTGTTTTTCAAGACAACACCTTAAGGGCAAGGTGGTTTTGAAGGAGTGAGGAATGATACGTCTGGGCCCGAGCCCATGACCCATTTAGCTATTAGGGTTTTACCTTACTTTTGTCTTATAAATACTCTTGTACTTTTTAGTTTATAATTAATCAATCAATTAAATATCAATAAATCTCTAAGCTTCTCTCTTCTTTTTACGGAGCTCGCACACGCTATAGTGGTGCAAATCTATCTCTTCTTCTTCTCTATATTCTTAAGGAGCTCGCACACACTAAAAGTGATGTCTTATCCCGATACAACCCCTAACCGAGTCGTATCAATAAATTTACAGTATAAAAAAGTGTGTACATTAATGATATTTCAAGATGTGATAATTTTATAAATCCTTTTAATAAATTCATTAGAGTGGAGTCCCTTAACAACAAACTTTTTATTTATAAGAAAATATGATTATTACATAAATTGTATCCGGATAATCATGTCATCGTATGCCTTGAAATATATGCTCATGTAACACATGTTTGCTTCTTACTTTTTTTTTATAATTATTTTACAAACTCAATGGAAATTCTCTTCTCATCCACACAATTTGGGTGAGTCACATAAGATAAGCTACACACATACACAATCTTTGGTAGAAAGCTTTTTTAGAGTTTTTATCTTTTTAATTTTGAGAAAAAACTTGTCTTAGCCAAAAACGGTAAACTTTGAGGTGGTTAAATTTGCATTATTGTAACTGATTACACAAGATATCTATGTTTTAAATTCGAGTTATCAACAGTACATTATGTACTGCTTTTTATTCATGGTGTCAAAAAAGCCGACCCGACCCGAACCCAACCCGACCCTCACTCGGGTCAAAAATCTTATTCGGGTCAACCCGACTAACCCGAGTTTTAAATAGGGTCGGGTATCCGGTTGCTATATTTTGGCTAACTCGGGTTCGGGTCAACCCGATTGACCCGAATAAATACTTTTTTTATTTTTTTTAATATAACTTTATAGATTTTCTATTAAAAAGATTAAAAATATATGTATTTTTTTGTCATTTTACTCAAATTCGGGTTGACCCGACCCGAGTTGACCCGAACCCGAGTAACCCGAGTTCAAATAGGGTCGGGTTCGGGTATGGTTTTTTAGTCTTGACCCGAATTGACCCGACCCGACCCGATTCACACCCCTACATTAAGCATACCAGGAGTTTACATATACTCCTTTCGTCTCAATTTATTAGTTAACTTTTGATTTTCTAAAGTCTTTATTTTTTAATTTTGATCATAAATATTTTTGTTTGTGTTATATACTACTTGATTAAAGTTATACTAATGAAAATACATTTAAAACTTAATTTTTATATATATTTCGGTTTTTCTAACTTGTGTTATGGTGGCACAAATTTAAGAGCATTAAATAAACACATTTGTTTCTTTAAATAATGTTATTTCTATGTAAAACAATGATAAAATGGCAAATATCACAAATTTAGAAAAGTATTAACATCAAGTGACATGTAAATATAAAAATTTTAGTTCATTTAATGCTCTTAAACTTTTGCCACTATGGCATAAGTTAGAAAAAACCATATATATTTTGCATCAAGTATTATATAATACAAACAAATTTAATTAAGATCAAAGTTTAAAAAGAAAGACTTCAAAAAGTCAAAAGTAGACTAATAAATTAAGACGGAAAGAGTAGCTAACGAATTTTTTTAATAAAAACTATCAAAACTTCATAAATAAACACACTCGTACTATTTTTGATGACCATCACTACTACAAAAAGTGCTTCCAAGACCCGTTCTAAACCAAATCGAGACCGGTTTTCCGTATGGTCTGTATGAGGGCTCTCCATGTGAAATCAAATGGAGACCGGTTTCTAAACCGGTCTTGACCATGTTTTTTGAGACCTGTTTGATCATTAAAACATGTCACTAAAACAAAATAAAGACAGGTTGTTGCCTTAAACACATGTCTCAAAAATTTAATTTAGACCGGTTTCAAGATTTATAACCGGTCCCTATGCTTAATTTAACAATAAAAAAATTTTAAAATCAGCTTTTTCAGATTGCTTATCAAAAATGTTAGCTTTACCAACAAGCAATCCCGAACATCCCCTATAAATGTATTCAACAGCAATCTGAAACAGCCCCTAGGAATTTTGCATTTCGAGTAACACATGTAATATTGAGTTGTAGCCAACTGAAAACATCATTAATAAGTATACACGCGAGTTAAGCAACCAACACAAGTAATACATGCCAGTTTAGCAACCAACTCTTGTAAGCATCAAATGTTCCAACCAACCAAATGTGTAAACTCTCAGCTAGAACAACAACTAAAACAAGTAATAGTTGATCGGTAAACTCTTAGTTAACCACTTGTAGCCATTCATCTAGATCTATAGCAAGCTCTTTTACTGCACAAACTATATCCCCAATCCGTAGAGACCGTAAGTAAAAGTTAGTGAATGACTATGTCCACAAAACTTACCATTTGAATAGCAATTCGGTAACTTATAAAATGAAGGAAAAACATATTTATAAAACGCTAAGAAACATAACCTAAGGTTAAGCCAATCTCTCTTGATTAGCGGCGTAAGGCGTAGAAAAGCCAGCCCCAGTAATGAGCCATACCATCGCCAAGATTTCTTCTCATAATCTCCTGTGATCCAAAGAGTTAAAAGCTACTCTCAATGATCAAAACTATATCTATGCGCTTCATATAAAGAAACATTACACTCGTCAATCTGAGATACGATGTTCATAGAAGTTCTAGCTTCGTTATGATATATTCCTATCTTGTCTCCAATATTGTATCACCACACTTCTGATTATGATATGTTTCAAAAAAAACAATTGAGTCAAAGATAAGCGTGGTGGAGGTATGAAGTTGAACTATTGCTTACAAACTAATTACAGGACTTAATAGATTAGTTGCTCAGTTATTTAGGACTAAATTTATTAACTACTTAATTACAAGAATATCTTTGTATCATTGCAATTAAGATTAGTTTGTAAGTTATGTGTTACTATTCTACTATAATGTTTATAGACATTCATGTTTGTATGTATATTTATGTGTACAAAAAAGTCTCAAACGCTAAGAAACATAACCTAAGGTTAAGCCAATCTCTCTTGATTAGCGGCGTAAGGCGTAGAAAAGCCAGCCCCAGTAATGAGCCATACCATCGCCAAGATTTCTTCTCATAATCTCCTGTGATCCAAAGAGTTAAAAGCTACTCTCAATGATCAAAACTATATCTATGCACTTCTTATAAAGAAACATTACACTCGTCGATCTGAGATACGATGTTCATAGAAGTTCTAGCTTCGTTATTATATATTCCTATCTTGTCTCCAAGATTGTATCACCACAATTCTGATTATGATATGTTTCAAAAAAAACAATTGAGTCAAAGATAAGCGTGGTGGAGGTATGAAGTTGAACTATTGCTTACAAACTAATTACAGGACTTAATAGATTAGTTGCTCAGTTATTTAGGACTAAATTTATTAACTACTTAACTACAAGAATATCTTTGTATCACTGCAATTAAGATTAGTTTGTAAGTTATGTGTTACTATTCTACTATAATGTTTATAGACATTCATGTTTGTATGTATATTTATGTGTACAAAAAAGTCTCATATAACGCACTCAAATCATTTCAGACATGTCTACAACAGTTTGGCAGTTCGACATCCTATATGTTATTAGACCTTATCAGCAAATTACCTCTCATATATGTATGAGTCTAAAGCCTCACTTAGCCAGGCATTATCACATACAAAAGTTAAAGAATCATCAAGTTAACAGTTCGTTTAGCGTAACATGGGTTGTTCTCAGTCTCATTTTTCAGGTGATGAATCAAGGGTACGTACATAAGTTTTGCATCACAAAACTAATTCAAGTCCTTGCAATCTGCTTGCATATTTACAATCATTGCATCTTAGTTAAACAACTCGTTACTTCTTATTTTATACGGCATTTTGATTAAAACTAGCAAAACACTAGAATCATGACTAGAATGAGATAGTTAGAGCATTTCGAGGGTAAATGCAACAAATCACAAAAGCCTTTTCTATGTCTAATTTGTTGCTTATTTTCTTGAAGACTACATCATTCCTATTTAGCCATAAAATCCACAGAGTGGATTAAACAACCTCATGTTCCTATCAAACAACTGATATTAAGTGTATTTATCTACAACGGTTTTTCATGTATCTTTATCTTGTCAATCATAATGTGTACTTATCTACAAATGATTCGATCTACTTATGACTCAACTATTTGACTAAATAGATAGTAATAAAATTGAGTAACAATGTGAATTGAATTCAAACAGTGGTTGAACACTCACATGACGTTCTTTGTGAACTTCCAACAGTTGTTCTTCTGTGGTGGTGGCGGCGGCATCTCAATCAGTCGTTGTACTTGATTAGATTTTTCATAACTACATATGAGATGGAAACAAAAATGAAAACAACAACAACAACAAGAAGCTATCTAAACTTATATCAAAAGCGACATTGATGAGGAGTGAGTTCCCTATCTAGGTAGGTTGCGAGACTCATTTGTTCTCATATGATGATACTAACAAATTCGGATTATGCACTCTTACTTTGCAAACTCATTTGTTACCTTTCCCTCTCTTGGTTTTACTGCCTAACCATCCTCTTCCCAAGGGTAAATGTGTTGTTGTTGATCAGTCAGTCTTTAGGATAAAAAAAGGATGAGGAGTTGTCGACGAAACATACCCTTCCTCTGCTTTTGATGTTTGCAACTAATTCAGCTTCTATGTTCCACTTATTAGCATCTCTCTTTAGGGAGAGTACTTAGCACAAGCTGTAATCAAAGGCAAATAGCATGATTAAACCCTTTTTTCCAAATATGGGTGTCAAATCGCTTAAGGGTTGTTTGTTTTAGCTTATTTGATCAGGCTTATTCAAAACATTACAACCCTCATTTTGATTGCTTTTGAGATTATCAAATAAGCTAACACAAAACCCCATAAGGGTGTTTTTGTGTTAGCTTATTTGGGCAGATTATTTAGCTTATTTGTGTCAGCATATCCAGCCTTTAGTCAAATAAACCTTCTTTTTAATAAGTAAAGAAAAATAAAAATAACTAAAATTAATTATAAACTCGAAATCAATACATATAAAAGTACCTGGTGTTTTCTGAGAAGGGTGCTACAGATATGTATACTCCAAAAGGATGACGAGATGGGATGGTGAGGTGGAGCGGTGGTAGCTGTGGAGATGGAGGGTTAGGGTTCAGACTTAAAGGTAGATGGTGGCTTAATGATGGAAATGGTGGTGGATATGGTTATGGTGACAGGAGATATTGTGGAGAAGGGGGTTAGGGTTTTTTTGAGATTGAAAACTTTGGTTTGAATTAAGATGAATTTTTTTTATGTGAGAATGAAAATTTGAGATGAAAATTAAAATTTTGAAGTCCCGCCATTTACAATTGAAGAAGTCCCAAGAAGAAAGGGAGTAGAAGTCCCC
>BQNB010123288.1:0-17916 GCA_026074375.1 Tanacetum coccineum
GTCTTTAACGAAAAAGACCCAAGGGCGCAGTGGTAAGTATGCTTGAAAGGGAGGGGATGTATCGAGGGGTCCCGGGTTCGAGTCTTGCTCACCCGGGTCCCTTGTCTTCCCTTCTCTTTTTATTTTTGCAAAACTCTAGGGTAGAAACTGTAAAAAACGAAACTAAAGGGTAGGCGGGCAAACTTTAGGAAAGTTACACTATAGTTAAAACGGGTGACCTTGAACTTTGGAGAAAGTACCAAACAGACCTCGCGACATAGCTTATTTTTAGCTTATTAAAAAAAATGAGTTTTAGCAAAAACTTAAAACTAAAAAGTTATAAAAGAGCTTATTCTCCACAACTTTAATAAAAGCTCTTATTACTTTAAACAACAGAATAAGCTATAAAACACAGCTTAAAAGTGGCAGTTTGGCTACAAGGGCTTAAAAGCAAAAATGTTGCTAAGTCTTGGCTTGTGTTGCTCGTTTAAGCTAGGACTAAGGAAAAATAAGCAAAAGAGGCTTTATTCTAAACCTAGGTAAACTAAAAAAGGGAAATCTAAACTAAATAAGCTGTTGAAAACAGCTTATTTGTGACAGAATCTACAATAAAGCTTAAACTAAAATTTCACTAAGTCAATGGACAAATAAGCTAATGTTAAAGACAAATAAGCTTAATAATTACCAAGGCCAACCTAAAAAGCTGTGAGAGGCCACAATGAGCTTATTAGAAAAGCTAGGTAAGCCACAAAAGGAAAATAAGCAATCCCTACACCTAAGTAATGTAAAACAGTCAAGGGGCTAATTTGAGCTTCAAAATAAGCCAGCAAAAGAGCTTTTCAAAAGCTGAAATTCAACAAGCTTATACAAGAGCTTATAAGCTCTTGAAATAAGCCAAGAGTTTGGGCTTTAGAACACAAAAAGTCAAAGAAAAAGGGGCTTAAAATCTCCCCTTTGCACCAGGGGAGATTTAAGCTTAACTTAGTGGCTTATTTGACAGCTAGTAATAAGCTGTCAAATAAGCTCAAATTGCAAAGTAAACTGAAAACAGCTAAAATACTCTAGCTTATGGACTTGTGCAACAATTTTTAGCTTTTAAAAACCTTAAAAACCTACTGATTTTGCTAAATGAAAAAGGGCTTAAGCCATTTGTGGACTAAAAACTTTGGCAGTTATTGACTTACAAAGTCAAGAGACAAAGGGAAGTTTTGACAGCTTCTTTTGTACACACACAAAACACACTTTTTGACACTCAACACTCAAAATCCAAGTGCTTAATGATATAAGCACTTGGTGTTTTCTTAAAAACCACAGTTAAAAGAGTTGCTTGGAAAAACTTTAAAAAACACAATTTTTAAACTCAAAGACTTTTGAAACAGCTTAAACAAGCTTAACAACTTAAACTAAGTCTGTTTTGATGACACCAACCCATACTTGAACCCTTTTGACCCATTTTAAGGGTTGACCCAAACACCCCTTTAATCTAATTATCCAAACTAAAATGAGCTTAAAAACTGATTTAAAAACTAAAACAGCCAAAACATTTTATCTACTCACACTAAAAATGACCTACTTAAGCTATTTTAAAACTAAAATCCACAGCTTATTTGAAAGAAATAGCTAGTTTCTCTCCTAGCTTATTTAAGGCTTAATGACAGATGTGAAAATTATGAAAACTAAATGACATTTAACTAAAACAGTTCTAAAACTATAACATCTATAATCTAATCTAAGCAAAATGAACAGGATTTAAACATAAGATTCCATAAGAATAAGCTAAAATGAATTAAGCCTATAAATGCTAACTTCAAGTTTAGAAAAGGAAACCTGAGATTTGAGGAATCTTCACACTTAAGCTGTCCAAGAGAAGAAGCTTAAGTGTTCTTAATGGCTTCCAAAGCCTCTTAACCTTAATAAACTCAATAAGCTGAATTTGAGCTTATTTCTCCTTTGAACCTTCCAAAATGAATCCAATGAACTCAAGTGGACATGTTTTGATGTAAATTGCACTAAATTTGTAAATGAATGTCTAAAAACAGGTTTTAAACTAATTTTGAGCTTATAAACAAGAATAAGCTCAAATGAGCTTATTAGAGCTTATTGAAATGAAAACAGCTTAAACTTGAAAAGTAAAACAATTGAAACTTAAACACTGAATCTTATTACTCAAAGCAATGAAGTACAAGCTGAAAGATAAATGGTACAAGTGCTTAAAGCTGAGTTTAAAAAGCTTAAAAGAAAATTTGCTTAAAATTACGAAAAATTACAAACTAAAAATATAAAACTTGCTAACTACTTGTCTCTTCTAAACCTTCTTCTTCTTTTATAACTGAGGCTTGTGTTTGTTGTGTGAGAGGGGGAAAACAAACAATCTTGGCCCTTCAATTTCTTCAAAAAGCATTCTTGGTCGTCGATATGAGCCTAGGGGGATGTGAGATTGCCAAATGGGACTAGGGTTTAAGTGGAGGAGGGGGGAGAGGTTTGTTCATGGGGTTTTTGAGGTTACAGGGTAAAAGGTTGAAGGCAAACCCGTGAGTGGGTTTTGAGTCTCAAAAGGGCGGGAAAATTGGTTTGGGGAGACACAGAGTGTGTGTTTGAGAGTTTGGCAAGGTTAGTCCCTCATGGTTTATAGTGTTATTGCACCCACGGTCCTTGTTGGGTTATAACTTTGGGGACTTGGCAAAACAAGTCCCCAAGAGTTATATGTGTCATTGCAATACTCGTCCTTCACCTTAGATAATGTTGTCCCGTACACAAGTGGGAGAAATCTTAAATGTGTGCAAGGAACAACATATAACAATATGATTATTGGTTTCTCTTGACCGCAAGGTAAGGAAGCTAATCAATCTACTAGGACTTAAACACGAAGGATGTTTATTGTCCTATTACATTAAAAGTCAAAGATATAATATAAAACTACTTCATCTAATTGACTACATGATTTAGTCAATATAATCATGGTTCATGATAATAATCATGATTTTGAAGTATGAAATTAACTTGAAATTACTATTGAACAAGAGTTTGCGTTCATGATTACTTTAGTTAGAATAATTATGTTTACTTGCTAAGACATAATTATAAAGTTCTTGAATTTATCATTGACTCATAACATAAAGTAAGTAGTTGAATTGTTATGTCTTCTTGTTAACACATTAACATGATGTCCTTGAATTATTCAGAGACTTGTAACGTATAACTTAACATGTTCTGTTTTCTTGAAATACATGAACATAGAGTTAACATGAGGTCCTTGAATTATTCAAAGACTTATAATGTATAATTGACATGTTTTGTTTTCTTGTAAACACAAGAACATAAAATTCTTGAATTGTTGTGCTTCTTGTGAACACATGAACAAAGAGCTCTTGCTTAATTTAAGAAATATACATTATAGCATGCACTTGATTTTAAATACTATGTATTCAATTTGGCTTGACCCAATTAACAAGCATTTGACCTAAAGATAATTAAGTTATCTAATGGAATTTTGATGGAGTCTCATAATTCCAATACTCATAGAATACCACATTATTATGGTATGTCTAATGTGTTGAGACAAACTATATTCATATTGTTTGATTAATGATAACTTGAATTTCTCTACCTCCAAAATATATAAAGGTTAGAAAATTGCGTACTTACACCTTTATTGTATTTATTTTGTGTGATTTCCTATAATCATAGGCATTTAGTTAAATCAATCTGCCTTTAATCATAGAGTGATATAATGTTAAACATTGTTGTATTAACCCTATATATACAGAATCCACCTCATTGGTTTTATGAGGTCAATTGAATAATATTTCTTACATGGTATTCAGCCAGCTAAACCCTTCCCCCTCTTTACGCGAATTTCTCCCACAAATATTTCTGGGATCTCACCATGGCACATCTTCCTTCTTTCAGATAGCCTATTTTCCATGAATACCCTGTTACATAATGATAGCAATTTAAGCTTTCTTTCAACCAATTATCCTTCTATGGCGAAATCATATGAATACCTATCTTCACCTATCAGAAATATGAAAGGGCACATAATGGTACCAATCTATCTCCCGTCACCCAAAGTTACTATTGAAGGTAAAGCTAATCCTAAATCCAGACTACTTACATGGACTAAGACCGAATCAAAAGAGCGTCATTCTTCTATTCAAAATCCGTTCTAAACCGAAAGCGGCGGCTGGAGGTTTCTGGTCCTCACTACTGCTTACCAAATATGCTATCTCTTGAAGCTGCGTAATAGCAAATGCGTCTGTTTGAACGGATTCACTTATTAGCGCTATTCTCTTTGACAAACTTAAAAAAGGTACACATCCTAGTTTCTGATTATTGTCGTCGATTCAAAGCACGTTGAAACCAGTTGTCTGCAATCAGGACACATACCCGTTGTTGAAATTGATAAAATACACTGGTTTCTTTGTGGTATTGGGACCCTCCTAACGAACTTGTTCTACTGCTATTTCGGAGCACACAAAACCCATCTCCTATGTTACGTGATTTGGTTACACAAGCAGAAACGTCATGAATTGTTCCTACAGCACTAACATGGTACCTCTACACCAACCGGCTGTTTTTCATGAGTTGAAAAAACGACCAACATACCGATTCTGCAACAAGGTGGCGGTCGTTTCTAGAACGTGGAAATCCATTCCAGTAAGCCAGGGGACTGGGCACAATCGCAGACCACCTCATTGTCAGTTAGTCGAACAAAAATGGCCATGTATGCCACTGACGTGTCCAATCTTTATACTAATGCTACTCAAGGCCTCACCTTCTTCGAATGAATCTTTACAATACGGTTCCATGCGCAATGCCATGTTAACACCAATACTCCCAATTGGCATGTTGAATCGGGAGCTAACTGGAATCACATGACTCCTGCTTTGGACTCCTCTCCACCCATTCATCTCCTTATAGTCCAGTAATACGCGAAAGTCATGTTTGAAATGTTAAGGTACGCTTCCAATATACTCATACGGGCTCAACAACTGTTTCACTGATATTCCTTTTAAAGAAATGTTCTTGTTATTCTCCCTAAACTTAACAAGAAATTGCTTTCCTGTGCCGTAAGCTAACAACTGACCATGCCCGTTGATGTTTTTATTTTCTCCAACCAGTTTTTGGAGATATTCATGATCGGAAAACAAAACGGTCTCTCGCATCAAGTCACTGTGCAACATCGGACTTTTATGTGCTCCAAGATGAACCTACTGCTTTCATGCTACGGCTAAAGTTATAAACCAGCCTCCTTATGAGTTATAGGAGGCATCTCAGCATTTAGGCCAGACGTTTCATTTGATTAATTTTCACTTTGAATAGAGTTGGGCGTTTTATCTATCTACTTCATTGTTACCAAAACCTATTCTTTTGCAAACACTAGCCAACTGCTAAAAGACAACGATTACCTTTTACTATTAATGCTAAACGTCTTCTCATACCTTTCGACTTGATTCATTGTGATCTATGAGGACCGCTTCTATTTTGTCGAAAGATGGAAATCGATATTAGTTGCTTTTATTGACGATTATTCCGTTCTTATCGTGGCTTTTATCCTCTCAAAACAAAAACAGGTTTATTCGGTTGCTTCCCCGTATTTATAAATCAGCGTCAAATACCCAATGCTCACGAAAAATCAAAACTGCAAAGTGATGGTGGACCGAATTTGTAACCACATTTATCGCAACAAATCTTTGAAGACAATGGCACGACTTTCATCGATTTTACTGTCCATACACACCACAACAAAATGGTCGTGAGCAAAAGAAATGCCACGTACATATTGTAGAAACTCTTGCTATCTATTAATGCGCATGTTCCGGCTAGCTATTGGTTGGATGCATTTTCTAACGCGCAATCTTTATTATAAATAGATTGCCTCACTACCTTATCTTGAAGAACAAGTCCCCTTTGACTGCTATTCTAATCACATCCTCATAATATAATTTTCGCACCTATGGTTGCCAAGTCTTTCCTTATTTGCGTGACTATTCCCAACACAAACTTGAACCAAGAAGCATTCTGTGTATTTTCATTGGGTATAGCCTGCAACACAAAGCGTGTTACTCGATTAATCGATCCAACTACGTTCCCGTGTTTTGGTTACTCGTTCATGCCTCTGCTTCAATGAAACATAGTTTTTCCATTCATTGGTTTCACATGTAATCCTAACATTACACCTTGGAGCTCACTGAACTTTCTTCCCAATTTCCCCAATCACCAAGCTCTCTTGCCTTGACAGCAAAATGCAACGCCCAAAACCCAACCAAACCCTCGGGGCCCAACACCATGTTATTATCGGCGAGGTGGTCAATTGGATTATCCAAAGTCAGGATGCTCAGGGGGGGCCACACACACGTAAGCGCGCCAGAGTAGCAGGGGGGTCCCAGGGGACATTTCTCTGGTGTCCCAAGATACAATTTCAGTCCATCATTCAGATCAGGTACACATCCCACCATGACTTCAGATCTGGTTCACGTTTCTGATCAGAAAATCATCCACTAGCCACTACATAGCTCCTGACAGCCGACTACAGGATCTTCTACTTCTTCACCACACCGATGAGAACAACACGTTAGATCAAAAAGGCAGTAACTTTCTCAAGCATAAACATCATGCCCTGATCTTGCTTCACTTACTACTCATCCTCTCCATGTGAGTCTTTAATTATCCACTACCGAAGCCTTCGTGGATTCAAACCACCAGCAAAGAGGAATCCTCAAATGGATGGAAGCCATGAATGAGGAGTTCAAGCCTTACAACAAACATCAAACATGGTCTTACATAATCCCCACGTCCTGGTTCCCCCGATGAGGCCAATATTATTGGTTCCAAATGGGTAAACCGTAGCAAATATAATTCGGAAGAATGGCACAATTGAACGATACAAAAGCCGTTTAGTCACCAAGTTGGCAGTCAAATTCTGGCGGACTTTTTCGACTATCACACGTTCAGTCCCGTTGTTAAAGCATCCACCGTTCGCATTGTGATATCTCTTGCCGTATTGCATAAATGGAAGTTGCACCAACTTGATGTCAAAAATGCGTTTTTAAACGGTCACTTAAATGAGACAGTTTTTATGGAACAACCTCCTGGCTTCCTTAATCATCAATATCCAAATCATGTTTGCAAATTATCCAAGGCACTTTATGGATTAAAACAAGCACCTCGGGCTTGGTTTCAACGGTTGAGCACTTTTCTTCTTTCTTATGGCTTTACATGCAGTCGGGCAGACACGTCTCTCTTCGTGTTCACTAGTGATACTTGCATCATGTACTTACTCGTCTATGTTGATGATCTTATTCTTACAGGAAATGATGAATCTGTCATTGCCACATTTACTTCCCGTCTTAATCATGAATTTGCCATCAAAGACCTTGGCGCTCTTAACTATTTTTTGGGACTCGAAGTCGCTTACACGGACAATGGTTTGTTTCTCACCCAATCCAAGTATGCTCGTGACATACTCAAACGAGCCGATCTTTATGATTCCAAGCCAGTTAGCACACCTCTTGCTACTCATGTCTCATTTACTGCTGATGGTATACCTTATTCAGATTCAACTCTTTACCGCTCATTAGTTGGGGCTCTTCAATATTTAACGATCACAAGACCTGATTTATCCTACGCTGTTAATCAAGTTTCACAATTCCTACATGCCCCAACTATTGCGCATTTTCAGTCCGTCAAAAGAATTCTTCGGTATGTCAAAGGCACCATCTCATTTGGTCTCACTTTCAGTAGGCCTCACACAAACACGATCATCGGGTATTCTGATGCCGATTGGGCTCGTTGCCTGGACACGCGTCGCTCTACCTATGGCTATTCGATCTATCTAGGCGGTAATCTTGTGTCTTGGAGTGCCAAAAAGCAACCAACTGTCTCCCGCTCTAGTTGTGAATCTGAATATCGGGCTATGGCCAATACCGCTGCCGAGATTGTATGGATCACTCATCTTCTACAGGAATTACATGCATTACCTCCTGATCGGCCCACTCTCCTGTGTGACAATAAGAGTGCCTTGTTCATGACTCAGAATCCGGTATCTCATAAGCGTGCAAAACACATTGATCTCGACTATCATTTTATTCGTGAACTTGTACACTCTGGCAAACTGTATACGAAGTTTGTTCCAACCAATCTTCAGGTGGCAGATATTTTCACCAAAAGTCTTCCGCGATCTCAGTTTGAAACCTTTCGTACCATGCTACGTCTTGGACCGCCACCATTTCGATTGAAGGGGGATATTAACGGATAACTACAACATTTATTGTATTTATTTGTTTTCCTTAATCATAGGCATTTAGTTAAATCAATCTCCTTAATCATAGGAGTGATATTTGTAAACATTGTTGTATTATCCCTATATATACAGATTCTCACCTCATTGGTTTCATGAGGTCATTTGAATAATATTCTTACATGGTATCAGCCAGCTAAACCCTCCCCCTCTTTACCGTATTTCTCCCACAAATATTTTCTGGGATCTCACCATGGCAGCATCTTCTTCTTTTCATGATAGCCTATTTTCCATGAATACCCTGTTACATATGATAACAATTAAGCTTTCTTCAACCAATTATCTTCTATGGCGAAATCATATGATACCTATCTTCACCTATCAGAAATTGATAGGGCACATCAATGGTACCTCTATCTCACCGTCACCCAAAGTTACTATTGAAGGTAAAGCTAATCCTAATCCTGATCTACTTACATGGACTGAAGACGATCAAAGAGCCGTCATTCTTCTTCAATCGTCTCTAACCGAAGAAGCGGCGGCTGAGGTTCTTGGTCTCACTACTGCTCACCAAATATGGCTATCTCTTGAAGCTGCGTATAGCAATGCGTCTGTTGAACGGATTCACTTATTGCGCGATTCTCTCCGACAACTTAAAAAAGGTACATCTTCAGTTTCTGATTATTGTCGTCGATTCAAAGCACTTTGTAACCAGTTGTCTGCAATCGGTCACCCCGTTGTTGAAATTGATAAATTACACTGGTTTCTTTGTGGTTTCTGTATTATCCCTATATATACAGATTCTCACCTCATTGGTTTAATGAGGTCATTTGAATAATATTCTTACATCTATCATCTTCTTCGTTGTTTGTTTGAGTGGAAACATAATTCTGTTTAGTGGCATAGTGGTTTATTGCTTGCGGCTTCCTCCTTTGCGTGACGTTTATTTTTACGTCATGGCTTTTTGCCTTTAGGTAGGAACGCAAATTTTGACCAACTATTTGAAAAATGACAATGATCTCCGATAGTACAACAAGTAACAGATAAATATAGTGGATGTCCAGCTGTATGAGCCTATTATTTTCAAAATATAAAATTCACACACATGTCACTCCCATCCCTAATTCACTTTTACTTTAGTGAGCATCATATTCCAATATCATATTATTATATCAAATTCACCAACTCTTTTTCTTAACTTGCTGACACAAGCACGTGCAATGTAACTTTTAACAACCTAACTTCACTAGCTTGTGCACTTTTGAAGACTAAAACACTTTGAGTTCTTTCTTCCATGAAAAGAACGAGTCACAGTCTCCTTTATATATTCATTTCAAGACAATAACACCAACGATCTGTAGCTGGAAGAGAACAGCAGTAGCGTCGGTTGGACCGAGGTGGTTATTGAAGGTGGAGATCTTGATTTATTTGTATTACAACTAATAAGAGAGTAGAAAAAGATACATTTGGGATCCCTTCGAATCATCAGCGATTTGCCAATGACCGGAGGACAGCTATTTTATGATAAAGGGTTACTGTTTTTGAGGATCTACAATGGCGTTGATACCATGAAAGATGGTGAAATTATAAACCAGCCTCCTTATGAGTTATAGGAGGCATCTCAGCATTTAGGCCAGACGTTTCATTTGATTAATTTTCACTTTGAATAGAGTTGGGCGTTTTATCTATCTACTTCATTGTTACCAAAACCTATTCTTTTGCAAACACTAGCCAACTGCTAAAAGACAACGATTACCTTTTACTATTAATGCTAAACGTCTTCTCATACCTTTCGACTTGATTCATTGTGATCTATGAGGACCGCTTCTATTTTGTCGAAAGATGGAAATCGATATTAGTTGCTTTTATTGACGATTATTCCGTTCTTATCGTGGCTTTTATCCTCTCAAAACAAAAACAGGTTTATTCGGTTGCTTCCCCGTATTTATAAATCAGCGTCAAATACCCAATGCTCACGAAAAATCAAAACTGCAAAGTGATGGTGGACCGAATTTGTAACCACATTTATCGCAACAAATCTTTGAAGACAATGGCACGACTTTCATCGATTTTACTGTCCATACACACCACAACAAAATGGTCGTGAGCAAAAGAAATGCCACGTACATATTGTAGAAACTCTTGCTATCTATTAATGCGCATGTTCCGGCTAGCTATTGGTTGGATGCATTTTCTAACGCGCAATCTTTATTATAAATAGATTGCCTCACTACCTTATCTTGAAGAACAAGTCCCCTTTGACTGCTATTCTAATCACATCCTCATAATATAATTTTCGCACCTATGGTTGCCAAGTCTTTCCTTATTTGCGTGACTATTCCCAACACAAACTTGAACCAAGAAGCATTCTGTGTATTTTCATTGGGTATAGCCTGCAACACAAAGCGTGTTACTCGATTAATCGATCCAACTACGTTCCCGTGTTTTGGTTACTCGTTCATGCCTCTGCTTCAATGAAACATAGTTTTTCCATTCATTGGTTTCACATGTAATCCTAACATTACACCTTGGAGCTCACTGAACTTTCTTCCCAATTTCCCCAATCACCAAGCTCTCTTGCCTTGACAGCAAAATGCAACGCCCAAAACCCAACCAAACCCTCGGGGCCCAACACCATGTTATTATCGGCGAGGTGGTCAATTGGATTATCCAAAGTCAGGATGCTCAGGGGGGGCCACACACACGTAAGCGCGCCAGAGTAGCAGGGGGGTCCCAGGGGACATTTCTCTGGTGTCCCAAGATACAATTTCAGTCCATCATTCAGATCAGGTACACATCCCACCATGACTTCAGATCTGGTTCACGTTTCTGATCAGAAAATCATCCACTAGCCACTACATAGCTCCTGACAGCCGACTACAGGATCTTCTACTTCTTCACCACACCGATGAGAACAACACGTTAGATCAAAAAGGCAGTAACTTTCTCAAGCATAAACATCATGCCCTGATCTTGCTTCACTTACTACTCATCCTCTCCATGTGAGTCTTTAATTATCCACTACCGAAGCCTTCGTGGATTCAAACCACCAGCAAAGAGGAATCCTCAAATGGATGGAAGCCATGAATGAGGAGTTCAAGCCTTACAACAAACATCAAACATGGTCTTACATAATCCCCACGTCCTGGTTCCCCCGATGAGGCCAATATTATTGGTTCCAAATGGGTAAACCGTAGCAAATATAATTCGGAAGAATGGCACAATTGAACGATACAAAAGCCGTTTAGTCACCAAGTTGGCAGTCAAATTCTGGCGGACTTTTTCGACTACTACACAACTTCATCCCATTGTAAATCATCCACCGTTCGCATTGTGATATCTCTTGTGCCGTAAATGCATAAATGTAATGCACCAACTTGATGTCAAAAACTGCGTTTTTAAACGGTCACTTAAATGAGAACAGTTTTTTATAGGAACAACCTCTTTGGCTTCCTTAATCATTCAATATCCTATCATTTTGCAAATTATTACCAGGCACCTTTATGAGGATTCAAACAAGCACCTCGGCTTGGTTTCCAAACGGTTAGCACTTTTCTTCTTTCTTATAGGGCTTTAACACTCAGTCGGGAAGACACGTCTCTCTTCGTGTCACATAGTGATACTTTGCATCATGTACTTACTCGTCTATGTTGATTATCTTATCTTATAGGAAATGTTGAATCTGTTCATTGGCCACATTTACTTCCCTTCTTGATCATGAATTTGCCATCAATGACCTTGGCGCTCTAACTATTTTTGGACTCCGAAGGTCGCTTACAACTAAGAGGGACGGACAATAGGTTTGTTTCTCAAAAACCCAATCCGTATGCTCGTGACATAACTCAAAACAGCCGATCTAATGATTCCAAGCCAGTTAGCACTCATGCCTCTTTGCTACTCATGTCCAATTTTACTGCTGATGGTATAACTATTCAGATTTCAACTCTTTACCGCACATAGTTGGGGCTCTTCAATATTATAACGATCCAAGACCATGATTTATCCTACGCTGTAATCAAGTTTCATAGTTCCTACATGCCCCAACTATTACGCATTTCATCCGTCAAAAGAATACTTCGGTATGTCAAAGCACCATCACATTTGGTCTTACTTTCATGAGGCACACGACAAACAACACGATCATCGGGTATTTCTGAAGCGATTGGGCTCGTTGCCTGGACACGCGTCGCCTAACCATGGCTATTCGATCATATCAGGCGGGAATCTTGTGTCTTGGAGTGCCAAAAAAGCAACCAACATGTGCTCCCGCGTCTAGTTGTAAATCTGAATACGGGCTAAGGCAATACCGCTGCCGAGATTGTATGGATCACATCATCTTCTACATGAATAACATGCATCTTACCTCCCAGATCGGTCCCATCTATCCTTTGTGACAGATAAGACAGTGTCTTGTTCATACTCAGAATCCGTATTCATAACGTGAAAAACACATTGCGATCCTCGACTATCATTATTTATTCGTAGAAGTTTTTATTGTACACTCTGGCAAACTGTATACGAAGTTTGTTCCAACCAATCTTCAGATGGCAGATATTTTCACCAAAAGTCTTCCGCGATCTCAGTTTGAAACCTTTTCTACCAATGCTACGATCTTGGACGGCCACCATTTCGATTGAAGGGGGGATTTAACGGATACACTACAACATTTATGGTAATTTATTTGTTTTCCTTAATCATAGGCATTTAGTTAAATCAATCTCCTTAATCATAGGAGTGATATTTGTAAACATTGTTGTATTATCCCTATATATACAGATTCTCACCTCATTGGTTTTATGAGGTCATTTGAATAATATTCTTACAGTTAGAATTTTGCGTGTGTCATGAATACACTCAAAATAATTCCAACCTAGAAGGTAATCAAGACATCATCTTTTGAGAGGATGAGATAAATCGCCATTATGATTTGATAAAAGTTTCAAGAATTTGTTAATATCATATGGAAGCCTATCTTTTAATAAGCTAGAGATAAGAACTGTAAAATGCATTTTTGCTGTCAAGGCACCAATAAGCCATTTAGTACAATTATATTGTTGCTTAAATACTTAGTATATAGAGAATGATCTCTTCTACAAAGAGTATGTGAGAGCACCTAAAAATCTTGAAATATATTAAGAACAACATAACATAAACTATCTAAATCGCCCACTTGCTAAATGTCACACAAAGATTTAACATGGAAATGTCGAACCAACGTATATAAGAACCACATTCATAAAGACAGCAAGATGCCTCATATCCTTAGATTCTGAATAATTGTAAAAATAATCATGAGGTATATATAAATGAGGATCCATTTCAAAACCTCTAATTGCTAAGATACATTCTCAACGTCTTTATTTGAATCTTTTAAAAGAGGTCTTAGAGAATTCTGAATGATATGATGCCTCCTTAAAAGCCAATAGTTTGAGCTTGTGATCCTTTTACCAAAAGAGTAAACCTGTAGGTTAGAATGAGTTTCTTTTGAAAAAGAGGCTCATAAGGACAAAAAAGTATACATATTAATGCAGACTGATTAAAGAATTTTGATCTTACCAGCAATAGGCTAATGATAAAATCTCTCTTTTTTGCACGTATTAATTCATATAAAGATAACTAATTCATACATGATTTCTTGAATCTTTAAAAAGGTCCAAATTAAGTGTACCATAAACACTTTCTGGATTAATTTTACCTGGCGAGGACGATGAGTAATCATAAAGGGTTATGAGTCTATATTTGAAATATGGCAATTAAAATTTAAGACTCTTTCCTTAATGATTACATTTGCGAGGACGGTGTGTAATCAAAAGGGGTTAAAAATCTTTATATAGCATACAAGATAAAAGAATCCAAGTATGGATTGGATCATGCATTCTTGACTGAGATCTTAAGTTTCATCACACATATATTTCTGATAAATTAAGAATGACTCCAGATACATCGGACATATGAGTGAGAGCACCATGTTTGTTTATCTAAATTCATTATGTTGTATGACATATCGAAGTATCATTCCTCATATCTAGATATTAATCCATAAGATCGAATGAATCTTCTCTTGAGAATCTAGGAAAAAACAAACGACCTTGGAAATAAATTATATAATTAAGATAAACGTAATAGCGAAATTAAGTACCACCCAATGCGCAATATGTCCATTGAAGCAAGTCTTAAATGATATATTTCACTTGAGATAATTTAGTACATTGGATGGAAACCTTGTATTTTTACTAAAGGGTTCATCATGTATATATATTATATGTTGTATGTGACTGGTTGTTACTTTCACGATAGCAAGACCAGCTAACCAACAACTGTAATCTAATTGAGAGTATTACATGACTGTAAAACAATTGTATAAGATTATAAAGCACAGCGTTGTATGTGTTAACTAGATGCAAGAGAATAATCAATTCTAGGTTGAAAAAAGGATTTTATCATTTATGAAAAATCTACTACTAGATTATGATCAGCTAAGAGCATTGTTGCGTAACACATTAAAGACGAATGAGAATACATTTACATTTTAAGAAACCTGTAAAGAAGACTGATCTGAGATAGGTATGTTGTTTAACTCAAATACCGCTATAAAAGGTACTAATTACCTTTCCATAACAAATACAATGACTCTTGCAATAGTATCACGGGAACCATAAGACAACTCATGGTTTTTATTCCAATCTTTCACAATTATGTGAATTTCTTCACTATTATGCTGTGAATATTGAAACAAGTATTTCATTCGAAAAGATTTTACTCAGATTGCCTATTTAGTTTTCTTGCAAAAAAAAGTTTGAGAATGTTTGAAACATTAGAATTCCACCGTACTAAACTAGTCTCATGCATAAAGTTTTTATTAGTATTTGGATAATTTAGGAATTGGGATTGTAAGACAATATTTACTTTCTGATGAATAAAGATACTTGGTATTTGTTCTTCATTCATATAAAAATTGTTATCCTATATTTGCATGTTTAATCCATGAATGATTTCTTATCATTCTAAATATGTCCATTGTCGGTTAACAATATGGGAATATTGTTATGTAAGGCAAATGTGAGTGTTGGTTATATTCCGTGAATATATGGATTTGTTCCCACCAAACTCATATGTATTCACAAGGGATGCATATTGGATACCCCAACCTTCGAGCATTTACTTTTGGATCCATGTCATGAGTAAAATGTCGAAAATGGTTTAAAATTGTCCTTAGACTTGAGATGCAAGCAAGTTCTGTATGTGTGGATATCTCTCTGTGATTATAGCCAAACGCTGTCCTGAAACAAGGTAGTTATAAAAGCTATTTTTCGGAGTGTATGTGAAGCAGCATCCACAACACTTGTAGTCAATAAAGGATTTGTTCCTCCACTTGAAATGTGCAGAAAGATACCATTGGGCCCTCTCCAGATTTAATCAGATAATTGTGTGGCCGCACCCAAAGGGTAATGCAAGATGATTCTTGATTACATTTGGTATATCTGAATTATTTCTATAACGAGAAACATAATGTTAAACTATATGGAATGACTTAGGATCCATATCTATGGTTTAACGGTATCTGTAACAAAGGGATGATTATAAAGCAAGAAATTTATAACCATTAAATAGCAGAGATGATTTTTTTTGAAACTCTTATCTCATAATATTCCTAATGAAAAAATAATTGTGTGGGTTGCTAGACTTTGCCAATTATAGATATAAGTGTTAAATGCTACTCCAACTCCCAAGTGGGAGCTGTTGGATATTGGTAGTCGGATTACATTTATATATTACGAATATGTGAGCCTATTGGGGGCACACACGTTAATACACGGAGAACACGTTTTATACTTCACATTAATATAAACTAAGGACTAGAATGAACAAAACCCAAACCCCAAGGACTCCCCAAGGTGGCCGGTTCCTATGAGGGATAATGAGAAGGTTTTTGTGTGTTACAAGGACAAGGAAAAGGCTTGTGATAATTGTAGGACTTTTGGTCTTCTATAACTATCACAACTAGGGTATCATGCTTATAAATACTCCTCATCCTTATTCATTCCATGTGCCTAACTCTCTCATAAAACCTTCAACAGAAAATCGTTTCGTGTTCTTTCTTTTTGTTTCCAGCCGAATTCCATAATACCCATCAAGGGTTGGTTTTGATTTTCGGTATAATTAGGGTTTTGAATCCCTAATTCGGTTCTTGGTTTTTTCGGTTACTAATTCAAGAGTTTGCTTGGTAATCGGGATATTATACAAAGGTTGTTCGTTTGTGAAGTTTAAGTCTAGCAAGCTTACGTGTTTGGTTGACGTGACTGTGTGAGCAACCGTAGAGGCAATTTACTTTAATTGCTTGTTTCGTTTTCTTGATCAATTATCAAAGAGGTACGCGTTTCTTTTACTTCTTGTTTAAGTGTTAACCATATGCTATTACTAGATCCAAATCCGCTGCGTATTCATGGCTAAACTAGTTACTTGGTTGCCTAGAAGTTAAATCCCAATAGTGGCATCACGAGCCAACTCGTTTTAGCTTTATGGGTTGCACGTTTTTGTTTTAATTATACGCCTTGTTTATATGCCTATTATTAAAACATATGCCATGATCTGCTGCGTTAGAAATTTTATTTATGTTTTACTAGTAAAATATGACAATAATATTAGATTCTTGCCATAAAATAAATAAAATCTGTAGATCTTGATCTTGAATTCTATTAAAAGTTAATATAGGATTAAAAGGGAAAATTAAAATTGTTAATTTAGCTTATTTGATTCCTTTTTAATTTATGTCTATTCCGGCTATAAGACCCACTCAATCACAATATGTGGTGAATGGGGCGATCTAGGCACTTTAGCAGAAAACCTAGTGAGGGTCTTATGGTTCTCCATTTGGGGAAGACTCGCGAGAGAACTCGGATTTTACATGTTTACTTGTATGCTAAATGTCATCTTTTGATTATGAATCTAAGTATGCATGATTATTTAATGTCTAAATTGTTTACACGCCAAAATTAGATATGTCATATGACCAAAAAGATGATGTTAATATAGTCTATTAATTTTACACGCCTAATGCATGCTCATAGTGACCAACCATTTGTTTCGTGGAAAACTGTTTTTGTGAAAAATTAATAAGACGTTAAACTAATGAAACTAGTTTTTCTTGATTTAAAAACTGGACGCTATGGACTCATGGGAAGTATGGCTCATCCACTAGAACAAACTTTAAGAGAAGTTTAAGGCGGGTTGTTTTTACGTAATTCCTTAAAGATATAAGGTTTTTAATATGCTTCGCGCTGACCTGTTTCTCCGCTTCTTTGTGCGTTCGATTGAAGTTACCGTGAACCATGGTATGTCACTACAGTGTCATTACTAAAGGTTTTTAAAATTAGTGATACAAAGTTGGTTTGCATGCTTCTTTGTACACGCTTTTAACACATTTATGTGCAATACCCCTTAGAAAAATTTTAAGTCTATGCCAACCAACCGTAGAACACGTACAATTGGTTTGATTGCTTAGGTCAGACCTTAGAGCCCTACCAACCCATGGCGAATTTCGTGCTCAGGTCAGACCTCTGACGATTTTTGCGCGTTCTCGTTTGGTCGACTTAATTCGAGTAGGCTTGGTCAGACCTTGGACCCGAGGCATAAGATGATACTAAACATGCTCTTAATATTATTACTTGATTACTAATGTTTTGACTAGTATCATAAAT
>BQNB010123289.1:0-17537 GCA_026074375.1 Tanacetum coccineum
TGCAATCATTATACAGATATATATGTATCTATACACATATATGTATCTATACACATATATGTATATATATATATATATATACATATATAGCAAGATATCAGATGAGAACTAGACATGCACTTTTAGGTGTTATTATTCTAAAGTATGACACTTTAAAAGACAATTAGAAACTAGACACATGCAATCATTATACAGATATATATGTATCTATACACATATATGTATCTATACACATATATGTATAATTAATATATATATTCATATCTTAGCAAGATATCAGTGAGAAACTAGACATGCACTTTTCAGGTGTTTATTATTCTTACGTATGACACTTTAAAAGGGACAATTAGAAAACTAGACACATGCTTGCATTATTTTAAACTCAACAATCTAAATGATGAAATAAAAAGAATCATGACATATGTTTAAGGTCTAAGATTCGACTGAATTTTAATATGAGAATGGCTTTTTAAAGGTAGACGAATGACATTTAATATCTTGGCGAGATATGCCACAATATGAACTTTAAAAGGATAAAAAGAAAAATAAGATGAGGATGGAGACGATATGCTCTTGGATGTGAATGAAAATGATTCCATAGAGCCAAAAAGTGGGGAAGGATGAGCGAGACTAACGAAGGAATGTAGTGATGAGAGGTTGTTAGAAAAGATTGATATATCATTTGCACTAACAATTCATGTGCATGTGATCCTATCGAGACAAAAGGTGAATGATTAGGAATTCAAAGGTTTGTGGTGTTTTGTGGTTGTCATGTTGAGAAGAAAGGTGGGTAAGTAGAAATGAGGTTTGTAGCTCATTCTATCGGTGGAGAATAATAAGAGACGCAACAATGTGGTGACTCTATAACACTTGAAGAAGGAATATCTTCTTTATGTTCTTCACTTTCTAGAAAGTGGAAAATTTTGCGAAGAAGTGACATTTTCATTTCACAAATTACTTAAATATTTCAGATGAAATAATTAAGTTGTCAAGAGATATATGAGGAATTTTAATAGTAACAAGACTATTAAAAGAGAGAAGAAACGTTTAGACGTGAGAAGACTATTGAAAGTGAAAAGAACATTTATAAGTGAAAAGGGCCATTTGAGGCGGAGGAGAGGGAAGACGTCAGTGTGTTAGCAGAGCAGAAAGAAGAGAGGGAGTGTTTAGGTATGGATTTAGAAAGAATGAACGGTATTACAAGCTTGCTGCCGGCGGTCCCAGACATATCTGGGGGCCGCCAGAATAGATCTGGGGGCTGCTAGACCGCTAACAGGAGGGATGTTTAGGGCTTAATTTTTGATGAATTTTTCAAAAGGAGTGACATTTAAATTTGCATTTCGCTAATTAAAAATACTTAAAATACTTCGGATGAAGTAACTAAGAGCATCTCTAATGCTTCTACCCTTTAAGACTTTTGCAATAAATTTTTCAATAAATATCATCTTTAAAAAGTCATTCATATAAATATTCTCTAATGCACAAAAGCTTTTCAAAAGCTTTTCACACATAATTTGTATAAACTATCCTTATGTATTTATACTTTTACAAAATGACCTAGATTGTAAATGTATAATTGCTACTTGTTTTGTTTTGCTGTTGGTAGGTGCATGAGACAAAATAACCACCTTAATTCTATATGAATTCATATTGAAACTCATTCTTTACTGTGATGAACAAGCATTCACGATATACATTCTAGTTGTTTTTTAACAACCAATGTCCATGCTAGTTGTTGATAAGGATGATTTGAGAAGGGAACATAAATGAAGAAGGATGAGCGTGAATGGAAAGGGAAGGTGTTGACAATAGGTTTGTTGGTTGTTAATGTTGACGGACAAAGGTGAAAATATGAAAATGGTAGAAGAGAAGTGAAAGACTTGACATTATGATAACTTAACAAGTGAACTTCTAATTTATAGAAGAAACACAAGAAGTGAAACGATTTTTCACCTTTACCATGGATGAAAAATGAAAAACATGACATTGTGATGACTCATGTTGTGAACTTCTAACTTATAGAAGAAACACAAGAAGTGAACGATTTTTCATCTTTACTAATCTACTCCCTCATTTCATTACAAAATTCACTTGACTTTTGACAACATAGGCACACATGCTTATGAGTGTCGAGATATGAGGATGAGACGCATTTCATTACGAAATTCACTTGCTTTTGACATCATAGGCACACATGTTTATGAGTGTCAGGATATGAGGATGAGATGCATTTCATTATGAATTTTTTTTAACTTTCGACAACATAGGCACACATGCTTATGAGTGTCAGGAAATGAAGATGAGATGCATTTCATTGTGAAATTCACTTGTGGGGAATGGTTACACGGTGAGTTTTCTTGTGAAGATGACTAGGTGGTGACTCGAGATTGGTAGTGGTAAGGATGACTCGGTTTTACATTCTTGGTTTCTAGTAAATAAGAATCACATATGTGAGTTCTTGAGAGTATTTGGTTAAAGGATATATGTGAACATGTGTGTTTTCCCTTCCCTTTTAATTCGTGCTTATCCGGACCTAAATTGTGGAATGAATAAAGACGGAAGAGATGAGCTTGACAATGTCATGACGGATGACGGTTAGCATACAACGAACTTCATCCACGAAGTTATGTAGCTCTTCTTGAGTATTGCGAATGTTCATAGAACAATCATACGATGAGGTACGAGGTTGTCTTAAAGGTGGTAGCGGAAATGTGAACGGAAGATATTAACCATCTATATAATAATAGAGGCGTGATTAAGGTTTTTGTGAAACGAATTAGACATGAACAATGAGTGTCATTTTAATTTGCATTTCGCGAATTAAAAATGCTTAAACATTTCGGATAAAATAATTAAGTTGTCTAGATTTATTGGAATGTATTTAATAGTAACAAGACTATTAAAATGAGAATGATATGTTTATGAGATTTGTTTCATCATTCCTAGACCTAGACGTAAATAATTAAATGGTTCACGTTTGAGTGGTTTGGTGAGGATGCCGGCGATGTTGTCTTCCGACGGAACTTTTTCGATGAAGATATTTCCTTTTAGACATTGTCACGGAGGAAATGATGACAAATGTTATGAGCTTTCTATCCTAAGATCGATGGATAATGTTTGATCCTCATTGTGTATGAGGTGAGCATGACGATAAAACATCATGACATTTCTATGGGGACGGAATGGACTAACGGAAGTGAATGTACTTAGTCTCAAGGTGTGTGTATTAAGGAAGAGCGTTTTAACATATGTTAGCTTTTAGCTTTTGGAAGAGCGTTTTAACATATGTTGTTAAAAGGCTTGAATATAAATTTTTGGATATGACCTTTAACGTTTGCGATCGCAAGTTAAATATACTTGAATATTTCGGATGAAATATTTAAGTTGTCAAACCTACTTTGAGGTGTATTAGATTTGTATCTAACCTTCCCTTGACAAAAGAATGGATCATTTAAAAGAAAGCGAGATGATGATTAAGGGAATGTGTGAGTGAAGACTCTAGGAGATATAAGACCATTTTATGACTCTTTTGACTTTTTAGATTTGTGACACGGACGCGAAGAAAAATATTCTAGTGTGAGAAAATATATATATATATACCTAGATCCATAAGATATATAGATATAAGCATGCAAGTTTATCTAAGCATGCATCAACACAATAATCAACAAGATTAATGTGTAAGACTATATGACATCTAAACGTTACTTGTCATATATTAAACTGACATAATGTAGGTGCACAATTAACCGTTGTCATGTAACAAATGACCGAATACAAAACATGATAATTTTAAATGCAATCATCATGTAAAACATGTTACCATTTAGCATTTAGGAGCATGTTTTATTTAGATAAACCAAGAGATATTTTATCTAAATTGCTAAAAAAAGACAAACGCCTTAACAATAGACATGCATTCAATAGCTAAGCAAATAAACTTTGAGCATCAAGATAAACATGAAGGCATATATTTGCATTATATTGGAGCAAGTTATCATCTTGAAACTTGAAAACACATACGTAAGGTGCAAGTAGTCTAGATTGACTAAGGAGAAGCCTAATTTCTACTTGCTTAGTGTGCACTCCTAATGAGATTCTGTCTATCAATGTAGACTTTCATTAGGACATATTTAGGAAGAGCCATTTATATCAATTTTGAGAATGAATATGAGATTATCACGAGTGATGGTAAACATGATCATTTTTATGGGTTATACCATGAACCCAACTTCACTCCTAGAAGTAATTCAATCATTAGCTCAAATTGAATTTCTAGTGAAATGGATTCTCTAGTAGTCATTCTCATGTTAGACAAAATAGAACTCCTATATTTGCCCAATGAAGTGTAGAAAAGATAAAATTTATATTGTCTTTTCATACAAGGCCTAATATGACTAACTAACTACTTTAATTTCAGTTAACATAATCCTTATCAAGACTGTGTGGAATTTCTTAGGTTGAATGAGAGGAGCAAGAAAGTTGATTAGCTATAAGGAAAGGAATGAATCATCTAGGAACTAGGTGGTATGCTTAAAAGTTACAATGTGTACTGCTTTATATATTGAGAGTGTTCAAAGAATGCATCGGTGCATGTCTTTTATGAAAAAAATCTTGTGTTTGTTTCTTTGTAGAAATAATGATGATTAACTAAATTTTAGTTACATGTATGTTAGACTTTTAAGCAAGAGATTGACAAGAGGAAGATGTTTAAATCTAATGCCATAGGGCGGATCTACGTAAACCGAAGATGAATCTAGGACGAAGGATTCATAGATCCGTGGATGTGCCAAATTTGGGCAAGGATCATTTTTCCATTATTTGGGAGATGGTGTTGATATTAGGTTATTAAGAGAAACTTATATAAGTTATAAGGGTTCTCAGTTTGAGTTTTCGGAAATGACATTCAAGTCTTGCTTATCAAGTTGGAGTACGGATGAGTTTCTCGATGGAAATTATTAAGTCGTCAATCCTACTTAGAGTGTGTTAAGTTTAGCATGTATAATTTGACCATAGCTAATAACACAAACATTTGAACACTTTAGACTCAATGAAACATCTTCATTTCAAGTGTGAGTTGCAATTTCATGACTAATCTTATTGTCTTGCAATCGACTTTGTGATTTCATGTAATAACCAAGGATGGTTAAACATGTAGACTCGGAAAAATATTTATGGTCATTTGTTTGATATTTCCGTGATCTAGATAAATCCTAGTCTCGATTTCATGTTCATATTCTAATTTTGTAATTAGATTGAATAATGAGATTGATTATCGTTTGAATAATAATCATCTTCATATTCAAAATCCTCTTACGACCACTTATTGAAAGAAAGTACAAAAATGGTTTGTGGAATATGTTTAATTATTCCTAGTCCTAACCATAGATGGTTAAAGGGTTATCATTTAGTGAAGAAGAAATAGTATGCTTATTTGGTAAAGTAAGAGAAAGTTTTGATGAGAAGATAATTTGAGTTTTGAGTTGTGTTTTTGAATTATTTGAGCAAAGTTACATATGTTGTACGTTTGCTCATGTTTGGCTTTTTGGAAATGACAACTTTACCGAATGCATTGCAAGGTAAATTACTTGAATATTTTGGATAAAACATTCAAGTCGTCAATCCTACTTCATTGTGTATTTTATGCATATATTTGCCAAATATCTGGAACACAACTATTAGACAAGTAGACTGAATATGACATCATTTACACAAGTGTGAGTTATGATCCGATGCATATTTCTTAATCGGGGGGGTCTTAGAATGGTTGTGTATTTTTATATCAATCAAGTGTTGATTGTGTATGTGGTTTAAGTTAATATATATCTTGTTACATTTTGATAAATTAACTTAAAGTTGGACAAATAAGAATCTGATTTCTTGTCCATACTCGAAACCTTATCAATTAGATTCGATAATAATATCAATTATAATTTGAATAATGAATCGATATATATTCAAAATTGATATACATACATAGCAAGATATTAGAGGGGAACTAGACATGCACTTTTAGGTGTTATTATTCTAAAGTATGACACTTTAAAAGACAATTAGAAACTAGACACATGCAAACATTATTTTAAACTCAACAATCTAAATGATGAAATAAAAAGAATCATGACATATATTTAAGGACTAAGATTCGACCGAATTTTAATATGAGAATGACTTTTTAGAGGTAGACGAATGACACTTATATCTTGGCGAGATATGCCATAATATGAACTTTAAAAGGATAAAAAGAAGAATAAAATGATGATGGAGACGATATGCTCTTGGATGTGAATGAAAATGATTCCATAGAGCTTAAAAGTAGGGAAGGATGAGCGAGACTAAAGAAGGAACGTGTTGATGAGAGGTTGTTAGAAAAGATTGATATATCATTTGCACTAACAATTCATGTGCATGTGATCCTATCGAGATAAAAGGTGAATGATTAGGAATTCAAAGGTTTGTTTGGTGTTTTGTTGGTTGTCAATGTTAAGGAAGAAAGGTGGGTAAGTGAAATGAGGTTGTAGCTCTTTTATGATGGAAGAATAATAAGAGACGCAACAATGTGGTGACTCAATAACACTTGAAGATTGAATATCTTCTTTATGTTCTTCACTTTCTAGAAAGTACAAAATTTTGCGAAGAAGTGACATTTGCATTTCATAAATTACTTAAATATTTCGGATGAAATAATTAAGTTGTCAAGAGATATAGGAGGAATTTTAATAGTAACAAGATTATTAAAAGAGAGAAGAAACGTTTAGAAGTGAAAAGACTATTGAAAGTGAAAAGAACCTTTTAGAAGTGAAAAGGGCCATTTGAGGTGAGAGAAGACGTCATAACGTAGCAGCAGAAGAGAGGGAGTGTTTGGTTATGGATTTAGAAAATAATGAACGGTATTACAAGCTTGCTGTCGGCGGTCCCAGACATATCTGGGGGCCGCCAGAATAGATCTGGGGGCCGCTAGACCGCTAACAGGAGGGATGTTTAGGGCTTGATTTTTGACGAATTTTTCAAAAGGAGTGACATTTGAATTTACATTTTGCTAATTAAAAATACTTAAAATACTTCGGATGAAGTAACTAAGTTGTCACGACACGGAATGGACCAATGACTAGAATCAAGACTTAGAAGAAAAGAAGAGACCGATTTACGGAATGTGTTCCATCATTCCTAAACCAAGACAAAGATAATTGAACAATTCGAGCTATAGGGGTAAAGAAAGAATGTCGACGATGTTATCTTCAGACGAAACTTTTTGATGGAGATGTTTCCTCTTTGGACATTTTCCCGAATGAAATGGTGACGTATTTCGATGTGTTTCGTCCGTGAGTGAAAAAATAAATAAGGAAGAAAACAAACGAAGAGGAAAGTGACGGGCTTGACGATGTTAAGATGGATGGTGGTTAGCGGAAAATGTGGATGAAAGGAATTAGCCATCTATATGCTTGTAGAGGCGTAATTGAGTGAGAAGAGAGAGGTATGATTGTAATTTACCGAAAGACAAAGAATGTTTTTGTTGAAGAGAAATAGTGTTTTTGTCGAAGAGAAATAATGTTTTCGTCGAAGAGAAAGAATGTTTTCGTCGATGAGAAAGAGTGTTTTCATCGTCGAAGAGAAAGAATGTTTTCATCGAAGAGAAAGAACGTTTTTATCGAAGAGAAAAAGAGAGCGTTTTAACTTATGTTGTTAAAAGGCTTGAATATGGATTTTCGGATATGACCTTTAACATTTGCGATTGCAAGTTAAAGATACTTGAATATTTCGGATGAAATATTTATGTTGTCAAGCCTACTAGGAGGAGTGTTTGAATTGTATCTAACTTTTCCTTGACAAAAAGAGTGGATTATTCAGAAGAAAACAAGATGATGATTAAGGGAATGTGTGAGTGAAGACTTTAGGGAGTTATAAAATCGTTTTATTGTCTCTTTTGATTTTTAGATTTTTGCTCGGACGTGACGAAATAAATATTTAGTCTGAGAAAATATATGTATATATACCTAGATGCTAAATTTATAGATATAAGCATGCTAAATTTATCTATGCATGCTTTAACACTAAATCTTATCAAGATTAACTGGTGTAAGACTATATGAACATATAAACATTAATTGTCATCATTTAAACTGACATAGTGTAGGTGCACAATTAACACGTAAGTCATGTAAATTGACGCTACAAAACAAGTTAATTTAACATGCAATATCATGTAAAAAATGTAGCATTTAGCATTTAGGAGCATGTTTTTTTAGATAAACCAAGAGATATTTTATCTAAATTACTAGAAAACGACAAATGCCTTTACAATAGACATGGATTCAATAGCTAAGCAAATAAACTTTAAGCATCAAGATAAACATGAAGGCATATATTTGCATTTTTTTAACCAAATTGGAGCAAGTTTCATCTTGGAAAATTGAAAAACACCATTACGTGAAGTGCACGTAGTCGAGATTTGACTAGGAGAAGCCTAATTCTACTTGCTTAGTGTGCACTCCTAATGAGATACAATGTCTATCAATGTAGACAATCATTAGGCATATTTAGGAAGATCCATTTAATCAAATTAGAAAATGAATATGAGACTATCACCAGTGATGCTCAATTCAGGATAAACACGGCCATTTTTATAGGTTATACCATGAACCCAACTTCACTCTTGGAAGCAATTCAACAGTTAGGTCAAATTGAATTTCTAGTGCAATAGGTTCTCTAGTAGTCATTCTCATGTTAGATAAAATAGAATTCCTATATTTGCCCAATGAAGTGTAAAAAAGATAAAATTTATATTGTATTTTCATACAAGGCCTAATATGACTAAACTAACCTACTTTAATTTTGGTTCACATAATCCTAATCAAGATGTGTGAAATTCTAAGGTTGAATGAGAGAGCAAGCAAGTTGTTGTAGCTATTAGAAAGTGAAGAATACAAGTAATCTTTGATATGAAATAGGAAGGAACTTAGTGAAAGAGAGTGGAAGGAAGGATGTATTCTAGAGAGAGAAAGTAAGAAACATATAATTCATAAGTGATTATGAGATAATAACAACAAACACCTATCAAGGCCTGGAGGGGTATTTATACTACAATATGGTCGCCATGAGCCTTGGGAGGATTTCTATGGGCCTTTGGGCCATATTAGCTTCTCATACTAGTCATTGACAACTACGGGCTTTGGACTAGTTAATATGGATGTTGAAGGCGACTTTTCTTGATCCTAACAATCATCCCCCTAAGGGAGGTCACTCAATTTCAAAAATTTCAATACTGCTTTTACTTGCTTTATCTTTAGTCTTCAGCTCGTAAACTTCATGTCTTTTATCTTGTGAATATGTTGTAGTGTCTTTTGACTTTAGGCACGAGCTTGTTCCTTTATTTTTGGAATTTATAAGTGATATTGTGATCTTGAGCACTTTTAGATCATAACCAAGTATATCTCGCTCGTTTTTTTTCCCCCATTCTTGTAACTTTCTCCCATCTTGGGAACGTATGACTTCTGGATGACATGCTCGTACTTTCTTGATTTGTGGATTGAAAAAGCTTTAATGTTGCATCTTCTTGAAAATTCTTTAACTTTAACACTTTGTCACTTTCGGAGAAAGACGGTCGGTATTGTGTGATGGAAACTTCTTTGAAATTGTCTTTGTTCTTTAATACTTTGTAACTTCAAGAAGACGTACGATATCAGAGTAGCGGAAGTCTTGAAACATGTACTTGAGCTTTCATGATGTCTTTAGGATTGTCGGTCGGGTATGAGCATGTGGCTATGAATCTTGTGAGTCAGCTAAAATTAGGTACACCTCCATCTTTAAGTTTCTTGTATTAAAACAGTTAGCAATAAAGCGGGGGGACGAATATGGCTTTGTCATTCGCCCGTGTTTAGTTGGAGTAACCTTAGAATCCGTGAGGATCGACCTGTGATCAGGTAGATTTAATTTAAGAAGAATCTCCTTGACAGGATTTCCAGCTGAAGTATAGAATCATTCTAACACATTTGTATTAGATTCATCAAACTCATCATGTTCTCATTACCGGAACATCTCAAAGCAGACAACACGATAAGAATGAATCAGTGAGTTACTGTCTCACCGATTGAAATACAAAATTGATTTGAAAATCAATCGACATGTCACTTGCTAAAGTGGTTTTGTGGCACATCGAGAGTGTTAATTATTTCAAAATTCATCATCAATCGTCAATTCATAACCTGGAACAAGTTTGATTCTTATAGAATCGCACCATCGTTTCTTTCCAGTTGTCACAAGTTTGATTCATATAGAATCGCACAAGTCACCTACCATGAGCTTGTATGATGTTGGCTTAAGCAGGATTTCCATCTTCACTGTGAATAATATCACTCGGATGTTCTAGCAAAATCACAAGGACAATGCGTAAGACTCTTTATATTTTCTTGTTATTCACATTGCGTGAGATAGGAAGCATAATTTTGACAAGTGTCCTAATGAGATTTATGGATTATCTCTTTTGGCTCTAGACTCAATAGTGCACTTTGATTTTAGTGATCGGAGGCTAGAGCATGTGCCACCTTTTCAATATCAACTAACTCAGAGTGAGAGAGTTGATAGAAATGTGTGAATCTCCGTGAGTTTTGAAACAAAGTCTTTCTGACTTTGAGTGGCTGGGAAGGGTTGTGCATAGCGTCACTAGGTCCATGACTATCTTCAATGTCGGACAACATCTTAGTGTTTCCGATAGTTTATGTATTGACCCGGTTTCTTCCTAAGTGTATGGAGGGCTTCTTTCTTTTCACCCTTTATCTTTACATTTCTTTTTTCATTTCTTCAACCCTTCAATGCTTACCGAGACTTCATATACTAACACCTAATTGGGGTTTGTTTTGTGTTAGTCCATCTCAGTCTGCATTACTTTTTTTTTCCCTTCGTTTCACTTTACTCCTTTTATCATTACCTAAGGACTTTTTACATAATAGTGGTTATCATTAGGTAGATCCCTCCGGTTCTGGTTGGGATCATGGGATATGATTACCTATGGCCTAACCCACTTAGTATCATCCATAAAATTGTGAAAGTACATGGTCGGTCTTTTGAGTATTCCAAAACACGAAAGAACCAATAATCATTGAAAAGGTTCAATCAAGTGTTTTGATATAAATATCAAAAGGTTTACACTTGAGAGTTTTATCATTATCATAAAAGCTCCCTTATCATGTGCATCGTTATTGTAGTTACATGTAGGGTGTGGAGTTGCATTTTAGTCCATTTTATTTGATCACATCTTTCATTACAAGTTAGATCCAGGTTAATCCACATTTTCTCCCTTATCAAAATGTTAATCTTTGATATTTTGGATATCAATGATTAACTTTCAGGGGAAAAATTTTATATACTATTTATGAGGAAACATTTTAAGCTTCCCTCATATTTAGTGTGGGTATATAAGATAGTGGCTGATTATAATAATTGAAATTTTTAAATTTACTAAGAAATTCGTTGAAAATTTTCTGTACTCGAGCACTCCTTTTATCTGCCATAAGTCTAAAAACCACTAATATTAATATTTTCACAAGTTTATATTATTCTACAAGATTTGACCTGAATGGACAAGGAAATCATATGATCGAAATCATATGTCCTTTGTAGTAGCTTGAAGGTCTCCTTGTAAGGTCTTTCATCAACAAACATATCAACTACTTTCATACAACTCCATTCTTTTTATTCTTGTCAATTTTTAAAATAATACCCTAATCATCTTCTTTTCTATTATTTTACCCCCTATACTAACTTCCCCACCACCAAATAACCTATTCACACACCATCTCATTATCTACCATTAATCTATATCTACTCATCCAATATCCTAACACCTTATTCACCCCAAAAAAAAAAAAACAAAAAAAAAAAACCCAAACAAAAAAAAAAAAAAAAAAAAAAAAACAAAAAAAAAACAAAAATCCCCCCCCAAAAAAATTATTTTTATTTTTACAATTTTTTTTTTAACCATTCTACCTTCCTTATTATCCCCCCCCAACCACCATCCCACAATTTATTCATTGTCATCTTGATAGTTAATGCTTTTAGATATCACGATATGTAGCTTGTATGAGTCTTTTTACTGATGTTGAAACAGAATGTGTCAGGTTTGGTGAGGTTTATCTTCTTGTGTAGTTTTAAACTTTGGTGCCCAGTTGAAGATCCTCCACACGTTCTTGAATTACAATGCGTCTTGTGTACATCCTCAAAGCCACATTAAGTGCAAATCGTTCATCCACATTAAGATTCGTCAGCTTTCCCTGAACAAGAAGAAGTAACATATCTTCAATATCTCCGCGACGAAGTCTTTTGAAGTCTCCTTCTCGAAAATTATAGAGCTTATTATCTTTTCTTTGAACTGTGATCTCTTCCAAATGTTTGTAACCAAAGAATTCCATGATCTTGAGACTTGTAACAGCAATAATCCTATGTTTTGAATAAACGTCTGATAAGTGTAAAATACACATATCTGTTTATACCAAAAATGATCCTAAATGGACCCTATAACATGACTTAAAAATGGCAAAGATATGCTTGTTTTGTGTTTTGGTGTGTGCAGGTTCGGATAAAATAATAATCTTAAGAAAACCGTCAAATACGGACCAACAACGACACGGAATCGGAAGAGCTCTAAAGAAGCCAAGGATTCAAAAGCCAAAAGCCAAGAAAAAGTCAACTTCAGTCCAAAATTGGTCAAACCTGGTCAACAAATGTCAACCACAAAAAGGACAAAACCCTAAAATATTCCAAATCAGTCCTCAAGTATTCAAAAAGTTTCACATAATAGTCCTAAGGCTAAGGGCCTTAATTACCCTTTAAACCCTACCCGGATCATAAGCCCAATAACAAAAGCCCATTACTAAGCCCATTCTCCTTTTATTAAACCACAGGGGCCATTCCTGCCAAAAATGAAAGTCATTTTATACTTGAACTTGAGATTAATAAAGAGAGGGACTAGTCTTGCAATTACCTCAAACTCACATCACCCTTTTCAGTTAAAAAAGAGAGAGCGGGAAAAACAGTTTTCACTGTTCACCCGTCTCTCCCATTTAACCCCAAGGTCAAAACGATAGGGCAAATGCAAATTAAGGGTTCAATTGGTCAATTCAAGGGCTCTACAATAAGATGGCAAGGACAAATTGGTAATCTCAAGAGCTCTCATTGGTCAAGCCAAGAAATTATGCCACGTGGTTGAGTGAAAGCACAAGAGGAGGTTGATTTTTACACTGGAAACGCTCACATAACTAGCACAAGGACGTCACATCAAAGGAATGACAGCTTGTCAATCCGTGTGATCCCAAGATGATCCAATGGCCAAAATTAACTCTATAATGATTAAAAGAATCTAAGGGTGAAGGTACAGAGGAGCGTCTAACAGAATGGGAAGGCTAGAAGCTTCTCATTTGAGCTATAAATAGAGGTCTCAGCTCACACACACGAGGATTATCTTTTTCCTGTATTTTTTTTCTTTAAGTATAAAAGTAGCTTGTAATTTTAGCTTTTAAATATAAACTTTTAGTTTATTGTAACTTTCAATTCTAAAAGCATTGTAATCCTTTTTAAGTGTTTAATAAAATCTTCTTTTTAGTTTTCATAAGTGTTTTCTACTCATAAGCTCTTAATCCTTTCCAATGTCTTTTTACTATTTCATAAGCCACCAATAAGCTCTCACAGAATCTAACAAGCTCTTGCAAGTCTATAAGCTTGCAATAGAGCTAAATTAAGCCATTAATCACACTTTAAACCTAAAATCAGTTAACTACCTTGGCTTAATGGTTTATAAGCTTATGGATGGGGAGCTAGCTTTGGAAGAGCTCCCATGGACTTTACTAGCTTATCCATAAGGATAAGCTAGAGCTTGAAGCTGCTTAATTGAACTAATGCTTCTGTTTAGCTGAAGCTTGGTAAGTTCTCATTTAATTTCATTGTTCTTAAATTTTAGCTTAAAATTGCTTAATAGTGTAGATTGCTTAATTGCTTATGTGTTCTTATATCTGCTTATCCAGTTACTTATCTGTGTCTTATTTGCTTATTAGTCATAGTTTTAGTCTGTTTTTAGCTTAGTTGTTATAGATCTTTAGTATGTCATCATCTGTCATAAAAAATCATAAAAACCAAAAAAAATTAGTTAGCATAATTAATTAGATCTTTGTTTAAGCTGTTTTGATTGTTAGTTTATGTTTGTTAGAGTTAATATAAGCTGTTGATCATCTAATATTCAGGACTTGTTAAGTGGATTTCAAGTTTATAAGCCTAAGTCAATTCTGTCATAAGGTTAAGGAGTGTTTGGAATTAGCTAATTTGACCTCTAAAAGTCAATGACAATTTGTGTTTTTATTTTAGTCAGCTAAGTTTTCATAAATGATTTAGTTTTGAGCAAGTTCTTAGGATTAGTTTGGATTTAAATTCATTTTGAGGCTTATTCTTAAGCTCCTGCACCAGGGTACCTTTTCTACTTATGTTTGCTTGTGAAAATTTGATCCAAGCCTTCCTAGGCTTGGATTTGGTTTGCTAAGTGTTTGTGCACTCTATTTGAGTGTGATAAATGTAGTAGTAACCACAAGGTTACCTGCATTTTAGTTTTAACCTTTTGACCATTTGTGCATCAGTAGGAACCACTGCAGTTTAACTGCAGTGGCTTTTAATCCATTTTTAAGATAGTTTAAATAGAATTTAGCTTTTAAAATTAAGTAGGATCTTAGGTTACATATAGTTAAAGTTAGATAATCACCTGTTCTTAAATTTCCAGCTCATTTTCTAGATTAAATTTGCTTTTCAAAGTCACTATAAAAGCCAAAAAGCCAAAAATAAGTAGTATAGATAACTTTTTCAGTAGGGCTTAAATTAGTTACTTATTTGAAAAACTGAATAGTAGGGTTTCATTAGGATTCATTAGTTAGCTTATCTTCAAAAGATTAGCTTCTGTATTGGCTTATTGAGTATTAGAGTTTTTCTTAACTTTGAGCTTTTTGAGTTTGTTCATGAGTTAGCTGTTTTAATCCTCAAATTCAGTTGGCATTTAGTGTTTCTTAGTTATCTAGTTTGATATAATAAGCTTATCTTAAGGATCCTAAATTAGTTTTTGTTTTTACATATGAGCTTATATTGAAGATTGTGCAAGCTTTTTACTATAGTTAAGCAAAAATGAGCTCAAAAGTTCACTTACTGTAGACAGTCTTTCAAAAGTTCTTTTTGAGCTGAATTTTGAGTTTAAGTTTAAGCTCCATTAATTAAAAGTACTTAAAATTGTGTCCTTTATAAGTTCCAGCTTTTAGTTTTAGTTAAAAGTGAAAATAAAAAAAATAGCAAAATAGGGGTGTCTGCCAACCTCGAACCCAAGACCACTCACTAAAACCAAGAGTTAACATTTGCTACCAATAGCTCATCCAAACATTTCTCCCCTCATTAAATATTAACCTCTTTTTCATTTCTTTATTCTTATATAAGCCGTAGCTGAATTAGCTTATTATAGGGCTTATTTGTTAAGCTGTGAGCTTCTTCTTATTTTTCCTTTGATCTTTATAACTTTTTAGATTTTCCCTGAATTTTTGATATTTTTCCATTAAGTAGATTATTTTTAATCATTTTTTTAAGGTTTTAAAATTCGAAAATACATAAAAACTATAAAAAGTTTTATAAAAATACAAAAAAATAGTTTTTATTATTAGAATAAATACTTTTAGGTTTACATTTAGAAAAATCATTTTCAACACTTTTAAATTTTAATTTTCATTTTTAAGCCTTTATTTTTAATTTTAAAATTAGGATTTTAATTTTAAAAATAGTTAAAAATAGTTTACTGGAGTTTTAGTTTACTTTAGACTTTTCTAAGTTTAAAAAACATTTTTCTAAATTTTTAGGACTTAATTTTGCTATTTTTTAAGATTAAAAATAGATTTAAAATAGTTTTAATTCATAATAAAATTCAAAATAATCAAAAAATATTTTTTCCATTCTCTTAAAATTTTTCTGTTGTCCTAATTTAGGTTTAGAAATTTAGTTTTCAGGGGAAAGCTGAACCCTCGCTATATTGGACCTTTTAAAATTCTCGCCAAGGTGGGAACAGTTGCATACCGACTAGAATTACCAGAGAAACTAAGCCGTGTTCATAGTACCTTTCACGTCTCGAACCTTAAGAAGTGCTTATCCGATGAACCGCTCGCGATTCCATTGGACGAAATCCACATTGACGAAAAGCTCAATTTCATTGAAGAACCGGTTGAGATTATGGACCGCAAAGTCAAACGTTTGAAGCAAAGTCACATTCCAATCGTGAAGGTCCATTGGAATTCAAGAAGAGGTCCCGAATACACCTGGGAACACGAAGACCAAATGCAGAAGATGTACCCTCATTTGTTCATTAACCCTGTATCCACGTCTCATGTGACAACCGTGATTTGAGTAGGTTAGTTTATACCTTTAGAAATGGTTCAGAGTTCATTTTATGTGTTTAAGTGTTGTGCTATGTGATTTTATGTGTGCTAAGTGAGTTAAGTATGTGCATGATATCATTTTGAGGTGTATGGGCATCTCATTTTGAGTATGTTTGTGTTGGATTATGTGTATTCCATTTGTTCACATTTAGTGATAATGGAAAGAAATGACGTATTGCATGTAATGCTACGTCAATAGTTGGATGATTAAGTGTTAAGCATTTATGGGAAATGTGGCATATTAGAAATGAAATAGGTGGGTGAAATATAGAAGGTTGTAGTAAACTTTCTAAAAATGGAAAGTGGTTTGGTGAAATGAAATTTATTTTTAGAAAGTTTAATAAGTAGCGTTTAAGTATAAAGGTTTAATCAAATTAGCTTAGGTTTTTATAAAAACTTAAGTTAATGAAGTAAATTAGTTAATTTTTAATTTAATAAAAAATAATAATAATAATATATATATTAAAGGGTGCGTCCGATTTTAAAAGAAAAAAATGTTTTATTTAAAATAGAATTTATGTTGGGCTAAGACTAGTTTAGGCCTTAAGGTAAAAGCCCTAAACCTAAACTTTAGTCCATTATCCTACCCTAAGCCCCTAGAATGAAATAACTCAGCCCCCATAACCCTTTGTGTTAACTTCCCATCCCTAAGAACAAGAAACCAAGAATCTTGATCAAGAGCTAGCCAATAATTGATGTTAGGACGTAGTAATCAAAGGTAAATACATTAAACCTCTTTAAATATCTTAATTTTTATAGCTTGATTATGATGGATTTAGGTTTAATAAAAATATAGATTTATTATGCAATTAATGTTAATATGTTAATTAGATTTAAATTAGGGGGGATCCATGTAATTTTAGGTTAGGGTTTGCATGGATTGATGTTATATTGATGAGCAGAATTTAGGTCAGATTGATTGACGTTTTTATCCATGATGAAGAATGCAAATGATATGATTCTTTTTTTTAAACTGTAGCATTTTGAATCTTCTTTTCAGAAAAATCAGGCCTCAATAGTTTTTGAGGTCGGGAAGTCAGTTAAATAATGGTTACAAGATTCGTTGTCAAAACTGTGTTTTTAGACGAATTTTGAGTC
>BQNB010123290.1:0-20123 GCA_026074375.1 Tanacetum coccineum
TTAATTACATGCAATACACTTCTCACATTTTGTGACCTGATAGGTTAATCTTGCATCGTTCGGTGCTAATTTACACCCAGCTTGAAAGGCTGTTTTAGCAGTGTGATATTCTTCCAAGACTAAAACACGCCGTTATGCAAAAGACGATGAAAAGGTTACTATTATATTCAAAGATAGAATGTTAGATAGAAAAGATTAACATATTTAAAAAACTCATGGGCTAGTATTGTTGCAAAACCAAAAGGGATAGTAAGCTCAAAAATGATCTAAGGTGCCCTCTTTTTCTAATTATCCCTAATGAAAAACATGAAGAAAAAATCAAATTTTCACGGCCTATGTAGGGTTTGTTTAAGCTTAATATATAGGCTTATGATCTAATTTGAGTCAAGTCTTATATTTCATAAGGTCATATTTTTCGGCTTTGAGGTTTCTATATAAAGATTAAAAAATAAGTTTATAAACCTAAAAAATAGGCTTACATAAAGGCACTTTTCCATGTTCAAATGTTAAAGGCAAACAAATAAATAAATAATGCAACCTTTGGACTCTTAAGACAATTCAACAAAATTTTAGGTGCGTTATAGTGATACTAATATGGTATTTGTCCTTGTTTAAAATTGATATTTCTCAGCCTTTAATGAACTTCCAATGTAGTCATTAGTTTTTTCTTCGTAAAGATGTTAGAAGTCGTATCAATTTTGACATCCTAAACTAACCTAAAAGTGAAATTTGAGCTTTCTTCCTTAATAAGAATAAGATAAATAAGGTAGAAGTATTACCTGCATATGCATACAACAGCCATGAGCGATATATGCAAAAAAAAGCTTCATCTCATCCGCATTATAATTACAGATGCAAGGGCCCAGTGAGTCTCCGACATTTTTCCAACCTTGTTGGCATCATTGTGAAGCTTTTCTGCAAACAAAGACATTTTATTAGCCACAATCCGACGACCGATATGACCAAAGACACAAAATTATGAATGTTTAAAAAAAATTCCTAACCTGTTAGTTACAACTGTCATAAAAAACCGTTGCAATTCGAGTTTTTGCAAACCTGAAATGCATGAATTCAGCTTTTGGAATCACACCCCTTTCGACATCCAAACGCACTCATTTCAGCCCTCGTTTAAGCACTACCCATTTCAGCCCCCATATCAGCACCTAAGCTAACCCATTTCAGCCCCATATCAGCACCTAAACCCACCTATTTTAGCCCACCCAAATGCACCTAATTCAACACCAATCGCACTAATTTTAGCCCTTATTTAAGCACCCAAACCTACCCATTTCAGCCCCCATATCAGCACCTAAACCCACCCATTTCATTCCTCATTTCATTAAAAAAATACACCCTTAATTTGGTTTTTAAGTTTAAAGTTTTTTTTAAATGACAAATTGTGCATCAAGTAAGGCTATAATTGATTTTGACCCATTTGCGTAACCCGCCCAATTTTGCCATTATCAAAGTTAACTTTTGTTGTCACTTAGAATATAACTGTGGTGTTGTATCAATCCATCAATGAGGGTATGTATCACAATAACAATGAGGCTCAGATTTATGAATACAGTAGTGGTAGCAAACACCCGACATGGCTGCAATCACACACTCGGTGTGACTGCCTAGCTAAGTGACAGGCCTCGATAAACTACGTGCACAAAACAAAACACTATCATCATCGCCTAGCTACAATTAAAACTTTTAATGAGGCACATAACCCAACGGATGCCTTTTGTTACAATTCAGGTGTAATAATAACCGAATTGCTTTTAATGAGACACATAACCCAATGGCTGCCTTTTGTTACAATTCATCTATAATAATAATCGAATTGTTGTACAGGAGGCTCAGACAGGCTAACAACACACTAAAGAGGACACGTTTGCCATGGCTACTACCATAGTGGGTCGCCCCGCCAAGATACAAATGGTCTCATCTTCATGAAAGTCGTTGAGACTCATCACAGCCTGCCACAATCGATGTTGCTATTTTTCATGTGTAATATTATACTATTATAACAAAAGCCAACCGTTGGAGTATGTGCCTCATTAAAAGCATTAAATGAAAAAACCCGCCGGAACTTAGACCCGCCTGAAAACCACCTGAAAACCCGCCTGAGAACCGACCCGATTGCATTAAATGTTATTCCAACCTGGCTTTCCTTTTTTACATACACGTGTTGGGGTACGTGTTTCTTCTCGTTTTCTCTTTCACATTAACAAAAAACACACACACTGACACGAACCAAACGGTGTGTTTTTCATTTAGGTGCTTTACGTAACTTAATATTTGTGTTTATAAGCCAAGCGGAGCACGAAATAAATGTTGAGTCAACAATAATCTGATCAAACACGTGACATTCGCCTTCGAAAATAGAAAGCCCATGTATCTTTTTCATAATAAGCCCACCACAAATCACTTTAGAACTCTGTATTTTCTAAAAACATACGCAAGTACGGGTTGCCCCGCCATAATACGCGACTCGGCAAAACTACACTGACAGAGAATATAGAAGCGACGACACCGTAGACCAAAGTAAATTGTTTGGCTCAAAATTGCGAGCACATGAGTAGATAAAAGGGTATCCAAACCGCCATGGCTGCAAACACGGATCGTGCTGCCCCGCTAAGATACGGATCAGTTTTTCCCATCATTATCCAAATGCAATAATATCTTCATTGCCTATAATAAACTAAAAATAGATTCATAATTAGGAATGTGATATAAATAATCACCCGCACTGATATAATACGGCAATTGTGTTGCTACATCATAAGCATACGCATAAGGCTAAGAAACAGGTCACCTCAGATTTGCGAATGTGGGACCGAATAAACGGGTAGCCAACCTGCCATGGCTGCAAACACGACTTTGTGATTCCCCGCCAAGATACGGGTCGCTTTCACCCATAATGATCAAACGACTTATTGCATTTTCAAAATAATAAATGCACACCAAACACTTCCAAATTAGCAAATCATCCATAAAATGCAGTACATGCCTGCAAATATAATAATTTGCCCCGCCATAGTTACATGGCTGCAAATATAACAAAAGCCATTCGCAAGTATTTTCCACATTGTATCTCTATCTCTCTCTGAAAGCACATTGATTCTCATAAAAAAGCCGAAAACCATAAAACAATCATGTCAAATATCATAAGCTGGAAAATAAGCTAAACCAAACATCTTCAAATCATGCCAAATAAATAAGCCATAAGCTCAAGTAAGCAAAACCAAAGATTATAAAAACCCCTAAAATCAATTAAAAAAACAAAATTAACAAAAACCCCAATTCATGACAAAACCCTAATTTCAAAATTCAATTATTTTCATATATATAAGTCATTATATTGTGCTAAACTTGAAAGAAATAAGATTAAAAAGGCATATATGTACCTTTCTTCATGTTTCAGTTAACACCATTAAAACTCATCGAAAAAAAGCATCACTCTTGATATGAGGCAGAAAGATAGTGGATGGCTCGGAAAAAAACCCCTTTAGATGCAGCTAGATTAGATTTTTAGATTTAGGCACCTAAATGAAAAACATACCGTTTGTTTTGTGTCTGTGTGTGTGTTTTTTGTTAATGTGAAATAGAAAAGGAGAAGGAAACACATACCCCAACACGTGTATGTAAAAAAGGAAAGAGTTGGAATAACATTTAAATCGACCCAACAGCACATTAAATGCATTTGGGTGACCCGAGTTCCCCTTATTAATAAATATAATAATTCCACCTCCATCTGTTGCTTCGAAATTCCCGTTTATCCGTTTAAACACCTCCTCCGTCCAACAAACTAGCGGAACTCCAATAACATTTATGAATTTTCCATACCCATTGTCTTATTTCATGATCTATCTTGTTTCTCACATTTGTTGCAGTCTCTTCGTTGTCAAACACTATCATAATTTCTCGTCCTCCTCCTATATACTTGATTTCAGTTTTCTCCATCCCATCCATATCAAAAAAAAGATTTGGCTAGTTTCTCCAAATATTCAAATTTCTTAACTTCTCCGACCTATGCATTATCTCCTTCATCTTCGTTGTAGATAACCCGCTCTTCCATCTCTGTTCCTTTCTACCTTACTCCCATCATTACTGTTCCCTTTTTTGTCCCCCACCATTCAACAAAACCTCACTATACATTCTGGTGTCTCTAACGTCTCCCCTGTTTTTGTTGTATTCATTTGTACCTTGATTTTCATGTTGGTTTTCTTGTTTTGCATTCCTCCGCCCCTTTCCGAACGCCTTAAAGACCCTCAGCTTATGATGTTGGATCCAAATAGCCTCTAATGTCTTGTGTCGATGTCCATCACGTTCTTGAAGCGAACGAACCCGTACCGTTGTCCATTTTTAAGCCTCTTTTGCACCATAAATATAGTCCCATACTTTCTTTTTTTTTTTTTTTTGTTAAAGGGGAGCATTCCCCGGTAAAATATATTACACCAAAAAAACAATTACATACACTGGAATATGACTGAGTGCCACATTTACCTCAAGCATAATAGCTTGAACAGCCACTAGCGGTTTGGGACATGCCCCAAATTTACAAACATAAGAAATACTCTAACAATACATCCAATAGGGAAGTCCCATACTTTCCGTATCGCCCATCTTCCAACTTTCTGGAAAATTGAAAAACATGAATGAGATATTCTTTGATCGAGCTGCCCTGGTCGGAGAAAGTTTACCATTATGTTTCGATCTCGAACCGCCTTGTTCCGCCGTCTCTCTAGCTGTCTCACTCTCTCTCATAGCCAAACCCTAAAGCTAATCTTTATTGAGAAGCTTAGCCAAACACCCCCATAATATATATTACAACTCAGAATATGAGTTCATGAATCCCATTAAGGTTCAAAATAGCAGGAAAATCAAATAATCGCATTTAAATTTTATCAAATATGTTTACTCTTAAGTTTTAGGTTATGTGTAATTATTAAATGAGGGTATACGAGTCTTTTTATATGCCATTCATTATATAAGCCCACACTTCTCAAATAAGCCACAATATTTGGGCTTGTCAAAAGTCACTCAGATAAGCTCATTGGCCACTCATATAAGCTTAGCGACTTATTTTTGTTATATAAGCTAATAAACCCCCTAATTACTAACAGATGAAATCATAATAAGAAGTTTAAAAAGCAACTGATAATCTTACTCTTATTGATGATCTCAACGTGGTCCTTATATAGCCAAACTTTTAACTATAACTCCTTCCACGGCACAAAAGCAGCTACAACTTGACCCCATTCCTACGCCTTCAACGCTGATGGCTTATCGTTAAACTCAATATAGTTAAATTTTAATCCTCACTTTGATGGTAAGGGAATTACCTGAAATACACATGATGCTTTAGCGAGTCTAATTATTAATCAGATTACCGGAAAAAGCAATAGTATCCTTAAAACAAAGAGTCCTTGCATCAATAGAAAATAACAATATAAATGCCATCATACCTATTTGAATCGGCAAATAACATGCCATTTAGATTAGCACAAATAAGCAGTCACTTACCTCGGTACTTTTTAGGACTTTTTTTTAAACGATAGTATATGCAACAGTGACTTACTCAAGACATGGTTTCAGAATAAAACCATTTTCCTAAGGCATTAACATAAATAAGGAACCTTCTTGATCCTTAGTCACATTCTATACTAAATAGTTATCATAAATATTTGATGTATAAAGCATGCCAATCAGGCTGTCCATGAAATTGACCTGGTTTTGATTGCCATTATAGGTTGTTCATAGACTGTGTTTGCTGATTAAAGGATTATCGCATTAAGCAAAATCTGTATCTTTTAGTTGGGAGTTAAAAAGACCACAACTATATTTGCAGTAGAAGTTGTCGGTTTTAAATATAATTTGGAAATAGAAACACACAGAAGCTTGTAATTACATAAAGGTGACATGAACATGGCTCATTAGAACATAGAATAGTATACAAAACCGAGCGCGAGGTTACTAGAATAATTTGTTTATTTCTATATTGATATTATAAATTTATAACCTGCACAATTCAGTAAATTCCAAGGTGTTTGATACCTATTTATTGCAACTTTTTTTTAGTGAGGTTTGATTCTTAAATTGTAAAGGGTTATATAAGAACCACATTATTCCTTATTTGGTTCTGTATCTGCCTTAAGATCTCCTCTGTGTTAAATGGAAAAAACGAGGACATGAAGCTTCAATGGTCAAAGGATCCGAAATCTGGTGATTTGAGCAGTGTCCATGCAGAATGTCTTACAGATACATGGATTGGAAAAGATAGGTGGGCATTTATTGACTTAAGTGCAGGTCCTTTCTCTTGGGGACCTGCTGTTGGTGGAGAAGGTGTGCATACAGAACTCAGCTTACCTAATGTGGAAAAAACCATTGGTGCAGTTGCAGGTATTAAATTAGTCACATAAAACATAAATGGCCTTGCTTTAGCAGCAATGTTTATTCTTTCGCGGAATGGGAATGACATTTGGATCTTCAGTAGATTGTTGAGCATGCTTTTGAGCTATCATGTTCTCCGTTTACGCTCATTACTTCATTTTACTAATTGTGCTTTTGCTGGATATCAGAAATTTCAGAAGAAGAAGCCGAACAGCACTTGCAAGATGTGATTCAGGAGAAGTTTGCTGCATTTTTTATTTTTTGAACAGCAAGAAGTTTGCTGCATTTGGGGATGTATGTCTAGCCACAGTCTTATCAACTGTATTTGGTATTATGATTCCTGATTTTCGATCTATTAGTTTGTGCTGTAGTTCTATGCATTCTTAGCGCCCTATACTATGATCTTCAAAATAAAGACAGTTGTCTACACATTTTGTGACGGTTAAGATAACTTAGGGGCCGTTTAGTTGGCGAAAAATATCTCATTTTTCCAGGAAAATTTTCATGTGAAAAGGAAAATATTGAAAATCCGTTTAGTCGCATTTTTTTTTCAACATTTTTTCAAAAAAGGTGGGATTCTCATTCTCACTTTTTTTCAACATTTTTCAAAAAAAGTGAGAAGCCCATTTTATCATTCTCATTTCTTCTCAATAAAAAGAAAAAAATGTAACTCCAACTAAACGGATTTTCAAAATCTTAACTCTTCTCTAAAGAAGAAAAACAATTCCCTTCTCTAGGAAATTAGAAACTGAAAAATAAGAAAATTTTTCACCAACTAAACGGCCCATTAGTTTCTTGACCTTTGTTATAGCTCTAGACATTATAGTATTTGAGTTGGTTTTTTAGAATGCTTAAGACTCAAATGAGAGGATATTATCAGTTTATTATTAGGATGATGATGCCTGTACTATTGGATTGGCATTATACGCAAATTAATAATTGCAATCTGCATGGACAGATTAAGTATTAGAAATAAGAAACACGCGGACAAGACAGAGAGTTCTCTGCTGATCATGAGAATTCATTGAATGTGTTGCACGATCAGTTTTATTTTATACCATGAAACTGATGATACTTGATAATATGTTTTTGCCTGTCAATGGCTTTGAAAGATAGAAGAATCATGATACGACTAATACTCATAAAGTTTATGATTCTCGATTAATTGTTTTCTATCCTAGTCACTTTTTGATCCCTTTATCAAATAATTATTCTTGAGAAATTTCAATTCAGAGCTTGAAGAGAGAATGGGGGACTTAAGGTCGGAGCTCGAGTCATTTGGAAATGATGACTCTGTTGAAAGCCATAAAGAAAAGGCTGCAGAGGCTTTAAAACGGATAGAAAGCTGGAATTTGTTCAGTGATGCTCCATACGAGGTATTTTTTTGGGCTGGTTACATTTGTTATTATCTGAACATGTATAATGGCTTTCTTTTCATGATGTATGCCAAATAACAAAATATAATTGACATATACTCTACAGGAATCTCACAACTACACAGTTGCACGTGATACTTTCCTTGCACATATGGGCGCAACATTATGGGGATCTATGAGGCACATCATATCACCTTCCATTGCTGATGGGGCTTTCCATCATTATGATAAAATATCCTTCCAGTTATTTTTCATTATGCAAGCATCACAAGAGTCGAACCTTATTTTGTTAAGAAAATGCAGACAGTCAGGAATATCAAGTATTTGCCTGTGGATATCAACGCTATCATGGATGGACTTTCCTCTTTACTGTTACCTTCTCAAAAACCATTGTTCAGTCATCACATGTATGTTCACTGTTCACACACAATCTAATGGAATCGAAAACTTTTAAACAATATACAAATTCTCCATTCACATAAGGCTCATGCTTAACGTATTGATTCTGAGGCGGACCAACACAGCAAGTCTACTCCTGTCTTGTCTGTACGGAGTATCAGAGTGCTCAAGTCTCAAATCTCAAGTATACGCTAGATGCTAGAAACGTCGTATACAGACGATGGTAAAACTACCTGAAATATCGACACTGAAATTCATACAGTGCTTGCGCTATCTGCTATAATGACGGACATTCATTCTACTTCAACATGTTGAACGGGTAGGTCTAAAGTGTCTGATAATTCCTTCCCACTTGTCTCAAATGGTAGCAACATAACAGTTAGACCTGATAGAAGTATGATAACCTCAAACAAAACTACTGGAAGCGTTTGGTGGCAATTACTATCCATTCCAACTGCTATCAAAGGGCATACCATCCCTCCAATTCTGCCTATAGCTGTAGTTATTCCAACTCCCGTGGCTCTTAAGTTCGTTGGATACACCTGAAATGTTGTGGAACAAATGATAACAATGAGCATGCTTGTAAGTATGTAACCATAGCCATGAAAATTTCCAAATTTTATGGGTATTGTAACAAAGGACATACCTCTGGGGCATAGATACAGGCAACAATGAAACTTGCTGAAATGAACATACGAGCTCCAAATAGAAAGCCTGTGGTAATTATCGCATTCTGATGGACAATTAATGGAAGTAATAGAACGAATCCTGCAACTAACATGATCTCCATGGAGATTTTACGCCCTACTCTATCCAATATCAAAGCTGCTAAAGCAAGCCCTGGAAGCTCTGTGAAATATTTTTACATGATGTATTTAGACTTTGATAAGATATTTTACAAGAAAACAAACTAAACGAAAATTCTTTTTTTGAATATGAATTACCTGCCAAGCTAGTGATGAATACATTTACGTAAAGGCTAGGATCCTCGATATTATTTGAGTGTAAAGTGGTTGTGTCACACTCACTTTGCCCGATGCTTAGTTGTGAAGTCAACAATACAATGCCATAATACGAAAACGTGTTCCCAAAGTACAACAACCATAAGAGAAGGGTTGTTCTGGTCAAATTTGGTGATAAAAGCATAACGATGGACGAGGGTTTTCTTTGGCAATTGTTGGATTCATTTTTTGTGGATGAGAGTAATGTGGTACTTTCTGATGATTGACCTTCGTTGGTTGACTCGTTTATGTGATCAGATACAAGCAGACCCTTCGGGAGATCTTTACAGTTAAGTGTAGCTCCATTGGCAAGAATATACTGTGCCTCGGTTAATCTTCCTTGTGTACAAAGGTATCTTGGAGACTCTGGCACGAGACCATAACACAGTAGTGCTACAAGAGATGGAACTGCAGATAGTCCTAGTAACCACCTCCAACCATAGGTAGGCATGATCCACTGAAACAATATTATATATGAGATATGGAAATTTGTTAGATAAGGAAGAACTCGAGGCTGAAAATGAAGCGGCGAGCTTATATTTAGGTGATGAGAAGTTACCCAAGCAAGTGAAGCTTCCATAATTGTTCCAACTGTCCAAAAAGTCGAGAAAACAACCATCCAAGATCCTCTGTTTGGAGCGGGAACAAACTCGAGAAACCATGATGAAAATACATGACCACACCCTATACCAACACCTACTATGCAACGAAGAATTAACAATGATATGTAATTTGGTGCGAAAGCACTCAATAATCCGGCAACACCAGTTATTATAGTTGAACCGAGAAATCCTTTCCTGCAAGGTCAAATCACACAGGGACCAATACGAGGTTACAATTTAGAGATTTAGGTAAAAGAATCTTAACATTGGTTTGATAAGAATATTAGTCTATATGACATTCAAGTTTGGGTACAATGTCATTTGCATCTTTTGTCAGTAATACTATCTAACAGAAGTTTAGTTGCGTATAGACGGTCTCGTAATTTAGTATCCTTCCCTAAAGAAAACTAATTACATTGTAATCACTGTGATTTGACTCATTCTTAAACAAGTAAAACTAAGCTTTAAATCCTGTGTTAATGTTTACTCCCACAACTAGCACACAGAGTATCAGTGTTGTCATATGCCAGATGAAAACAAATGACCCAGGTGGTTATGAATTTCGCTCGAAAAAACTGTTCAGTGTTCATACACCAATTCTGAGACATAATTCTTGGACAGATTCTTTTTATACCACAATTTCTCTGACTTTTGCCTAATCCGATCCTTATAGGATACTTACACATAACAAACGACATATAATGGTAAGTTAGAGATGAAATGTGGTGGAACTTACTTTCTTCCATAAGAATCAGAGACGACACCCCATGAGTAGGCTCCAACAAGCATCCCGCCAAAAGCCACAGTTGATATCAAACTCTCTTGACTTGAAGACAATCCCCACTCAGGCTGTATCGCCGGTCCTACAAATGACAAAAGCATGATTCCCATTGCTTCTACAATCCAACCCAATCCAGCATACGCAAGCACGCCAACTTGGAACTTCCCAAATCCAATTGTCGAAAGCGCTTCATCCAATGTATATGCGTATCCTTGATCTCCCATCTACAAATCAATTTAAAAGATCAAGGTATCACACCTCAAAACAATTCTCAATACTTCATCACATCACATTGGTTAAACAAAACAAAACATATATATTCCTTAATAAAGTTTAGGGCATAGGATACTTAACACTAATCAAACAGCATGAGATACTCGAAAGTTCATATGAACATGACCGGTAAAGTTCATCACATACCAGGTTTTCTTTTTGATTGTGAAAAAAACTTTACAGGTCATGTTCATATGAAATTTAGAGGATCATAATCCATATAAAATAACAATCATGTTGATAAAGTCACACCAAAACTGGATTTCTTGACATAGAAATGTGAATAAGGTCCTTAAAATAAGATGAGAGCAGGCTTTTGTTAAGATATTTATATTGTTGACTAGTCATTGGATGCAACACGCAACCAAAAGAAATATGGGATTCATTAAAAAACCGGACAGTTGTACTTTTGTGAAAAAAAACATGCGACACACAACCAAATTTGTGAAATTACATTTTTTGTCCTTTGCAACTCACACGTTCGTTAAATTATGTGAAATTACATTTTTTGTCCTTTTTTTAAAACGTTGTTTCTTATTCACTTCTTCTTACTCTCTTAGGCGGCTAAGGTGGCGTTTGGTTCAAAAACATGAAATTCCAAAATTTTAAATTTCATAAAATTTCAATTTTTGAAGATTTAAAATCTCAGAATTTAAAATACCTTTGCATGTTTAGTCGACAAAAATTCATAGTATTTTGAAACTTGTCCTTATATTTATTATTGCATTTTTTTAGAGAGTGGCGGATAAGGGTGTCAAGAAACCCAACCCCGAACCCGATTAAGTCTAGTCGGGTATCGGGTTGAAATTTTTTGGCTAACTCAGGTACGGGTAGACAAGATTGACCCGGGTAACTTTTTTTTTATATTTTTTAATATAAATTTTCTATTTAAACGAGTACAAAATAAGTAATTTTATTATGTTTTACTCAAATTCGGGTTGACCCGAACTCAAGTTGACCCAAATCCGGCTAAGCCAAATTCAAATAGAGTCGAGTTCGGGTATGTAATTTTTAGTTATTTGGGCGGAGGGAGTTTAATTTGCTATAGATCAACTGACTTGGACCCTTCAAAATTTGACACATGTCGGTAAGAGCATGGAGTGTGGTGAAGAGATGCAGCTCGCCACTCTTATGTGGCCTTCGCCGCTCGCCACCACGCCAGAAGGCTTCGCCGTTTTGTTTTTTGCAGCATCTCGCCACTTTCGCGAGTCAAATACGACAAAAAAGGGGAAGTTATTTTCTTTTTATTTTTCAAAATTTTTATTTTAAATATATTTTTTAAATTATACCCACTTTTACATTATAAATACCATCCTTTTTTATCAAAATATTTCACACTAAATCCCAAACAAAAATCTGATATGGCTTGTTCACTTCCACACATCAGTGATGAAATTTAAGCTTTGGTTTACAAACTAATGAATGAAGATAAAGCTCGTCAGAACAATATTTTTGAGTTAACCTTGCAATTTGAAAATGCATGCACGGCTAAACAAGATATTAGAAAAGCATACGAGAAATGTAATGACATTCCACAAGAGAGCCGTGATTTGATCGACACTTTCTTAAAAGAAGAAGCTGATAAAGATTACGAGATGAATCTTTCTATGTATGGAAAGGCGGCAAAAATACAAAAACAAATGAATGCTAAATTAGTTTGGCTACGGGAAATCTGATTTAGGTGGAGAGAATGTATGGGGTATAATATGGGTGGGTTTGCGTGGGTTTTGTGTTTGGCGTGGTGGGTGGAATTAGAGTGGTGTTGTGGGGGTGGGTTTATAGCCTAAGTTGGGTGGGTGAGTGGAGTTGTAAATGGGTGAGGTGTTCGGATGTGTATTGGTTTTAGTGCGGGGGATGGAGTGGTGTATGAAGGGTGTTGTTTTAAGGCGAGTTTTACCAGCGTAGGGTAGAGTGTGTGGGTTGTGGGAGGTTTTTGGTTGCGTGTGAGTGGGTGGAATGTGATGTCTTTTTATTTGTTTTATATTTTTTTTATATACTAAAATATTATCTTATTTTTAATAGAACTAAATGATTTTTATCTATTATAAAATTATTTTGTTTATTTTCTCTTCTTCTACTTTTAATAATATGTTCTGATTATATTTTCCAATGATTATGGGCTTTGTTCACTTCCACACATCAGTGATGAAATTTAAGCTTTGGTTTACAAACTAATGAATGAAGATAAAGCTCGTCAGAACAATATTTTTGAGTTAACCTTGCAATTTGAAAATGCATGCACGGCTAAACAAGATATTAGAAAAGCATACGAGAAAAAGTAACGACTTCACAGAGAGCGTGATTTGATCAGACACTTTCTTAAGAAGAAGTGATAAAGATTACAGTTATGAATGTTTTCTTATGTATGGAAAGGCGGCAAAAATACAAAAACAAATGAATGCTAAATTAGTTTGGCTACGGGAAATCTGATTTAGATACGAATCAGGTTAAAACGTTTCCGTATTGTATTTTTAAATTCTGTATAGTATTTTTAATTTCCGTACTGTATTTTTAATTTCCGCATGCTTGTATTTTTAATTTTAGTGTAATGAATTAAGTTTGTGTGAAAAAAATAGAAAAGAATATTAAATTATGGGTGGTAGGGTCAAAATGAAAAGATAGAGGTATGTTATGACTGAATGGGTATTTTTAAGTGGGAGTAAATGCAGACGTGTCAGCATGTGGGGCCCAAATGAAGATATACATCTCTTCACCACACTCTATGCTCTAAGTAATACTATATGGTTTATGGCATACCACTGAAACTGAGAAGCAATTTTGCTTGTCCTATGTTGCTGACTTCTTGTGGCAGGGGGTGGTCACACAAGAATTGCATGTTGCCTAAACATGATTTAATGTTACAAGAGTCATAGGACATATGGTGTGGTGGTGATTAGGGGTGTCAATAAGCCCGACATGACCTGAACCCGGCCAACCTGATTAAACTTATTCGGGTTGGGTTACTCGGGTCAAGAATTTTATTCGGGTTATTCGGGTATCGGGTTGAAAATGTTTACTTAACTCGGGTTCCGGCCAACCCGATATATCCGATTTTTTTATTTTTCTTTAATATAAATTTTATAGATAATAAATTTAAAATAGTAAAAATAGGCAATTGTATTACGTTTGACTCATATTCGGGTTAACCTGAACTCGAATAGACCCGACCGATTTGACCCGACCTGTATTGACCGGGTTCGGGTGTATTATTTTGAGCCTGACTCGACTTTGACCTGACCCGAGTTGATCTGAACACGACTAACCCGACCGACTAACACCCCTAATGGTGATGATACCGGTGGTGATGAGTGGTTGTCAGAGGGTGGAAATGGAGAAGAAGAAGCGAGATGAAAATGGTCATATGAGGTTTGGTTGCAAATTTTAACCTTGTGAATATCGTACTGACGAAAATGCTCTCACGTGCGACGCATGTAAGGCCATTTAACGAGAAAAACTAACGCTCGTTAACGACAATGGCATAGGGTGCAAATATATGGAACCATAGAGGTTCACCTGCGATGACTCGGACTATCTAAAAAGATAGTCTCCCTAGGATTAGTCGACTTGCAATTTGAACCCAAGTATACCAATATATGGAACCATGATGACGAAATTTGCTAAAAGAAAAAAATGGTAAGGAGTGCAAAATTTTGAAACCACATGGGACAAAATTTGTAGTTTACCCTGAAAAAAAAAATGTGACAATGACATAGTATCACTTAACGACACTTGGCAGTCACACATTCGTTAAATTATGTGAAATTACAGTTTTTGTCCTGTTTTCTCTAAAAAAACTTTGTTTCTTATATAATGTATATACACTTGGCAGTCACAAGTTTTTTATTTTGGTTGAAATAAAAAAAAAAGCAATACGTAACTAAAAAGAGCTTGACATAATGCCGTGGTGGTCCATCTATCATTTTCAATGAATATTTGTTAACAAATTTGCAATGAGCTCAAACAATTTTCTTTTTCAATATTTCATTATTTAAATTTATTAATATCTAATTTTCCATCAATCAATAATTTGATATGCTGATAACATAAAAAAATAGCTTGACCCATAAAAGTTTGCAATATCGCAATCTAGTCTCTAAGATCGTACGGGTTTATAGTTCTATTAACCGAAAACGAGTCAATCCTATGTTGGATCTTTAAAGACATATGATCGATCTCAATCTTATCACAAGATCGTAAAATTTCGATTCGATCCAATTTTACTTTACTCACATGTTTTAAACAAAAAAACTATAAACAAATGTATTTTGTTAAAGTTGAATAATAAAACAAGGCATGATAAATTAATCGTCCTACATCACCTGTTAGATAAATTAGTATTCGAAAATCATGCGAGTTTAATTTCCACTGTGGTATAACTTTTTGAACTCTTCCTTTTTTATAAATTTGTTAATTATTAGTTTTAACTATGAATTACTAGACGTATAAGAGATTTGAACATTTAAGTAGAATATTTCGATCTCACGATTCTGATATTGCAAAGATAAAAACGATCCGTAGCAACCCGATCTTCCTTTGTGGTATATACGTTTATAAAAAGGTGACCAACACATTGATATGCCAAATTTTATAGATCTATAACATGTATACTACTCCTGAAGTTCTGATGAGGTTTTGAGCGTTTTAGGTAGCTTTTGTAAGAGGAAACTCGTTACATGTTTAAGATGTACGCTGTAACGCTGATGTGTTATCCGAGCTGAATGACCAAATTTCGGTATATATATCCATGGTAGATCATGTCTAGACATGGTTGGAGATGGCTAATTGGACTAACTCCAGTTCAGTATCTTGTGGCATTAGCGCTAACATTATGATCTTGTGCGAGAGTCGCCAAGATATCTTTGTACACAAAATATTAACCAAGGCACAACATGACAACATGTTTTATACTTGTGAGTAATCTGTGGGAACTTGGTTCATAAGATAAAAAGAGTGTTTGGATGTGTTTGTTTTGATTGGATGTCGTAAATATCAGATAATAAGATGTTTGTGTGTATATGCAGAGTATTTAAAAGTTACCTGCGCAGACTTGAAGTTAGACAATGAAGTTGTTAAAGAAACCAGCTGGAATATTGTCGGTAAAAAATCTAACTCAAATCGATTATTGGATGTAAATAGACTTTATGTACCATTGACTAATGTAAAGACATTATTGTACTAATACATGTTGAGCATGTAAATCTATGTTATCTGTTAATTCCTTCCCTTTCATCTCCAATGGAAGCAGTATAATACTTAGTCCTGATAAAAGTATCGTAACCTCAAACAAAATTACTGGAAGTGTTTGGTGGCAACCACTACCCATCCCAACTGCTATCAACGGGCATACCATTCCCCCGATTTTGCCTACTGCAGTTGTAATCCCAACTCCTGTTGCTCTTAAGTTTGTCGGATAGACCTACAAAATCCCCAAAAAAAAGTATAGAAAAACAAGAATTAAATTAAAATTACAATGATAAAAAACAGCAAGTAGCTGACTCGAACTTGAAAGTACAAGGACATTTTTTCTGGAAAGGCAACATAAAGTCTAAAGGACATACCTCTGGCGCGTAGATACAAGCAACGGTGAAGCTTGCTGAAACAAACATACGTGCTCCAAATAAAAAGCCAGTGGTCATAATATCATTCTGATGCACAACCAATGGCAATAATAGGAGGAATCCTGAAATGATAAGGATTTCCATGCAAATCTTACGACCTATTCTGTCCAGTGTCAAAGCTGCTATAACAAGCCCGGGAAGTTCTGCAATAGAAACCCGCACGATCTAATCAAACTTTGATCAAATATTAGTAAATGCAAGAAAACTTAAATCTTGGGTACCTGCCAAGCTAGTGATGAATACATTTACATAGAGGCTAGGATTCGTGATATATTCTGATTGCAAAGTGGGTGGGTCACACTCGCTTTGGCCGATGCTTAGTTGTGAAGTTAGCAAAATAATGCCGTAATATGCAAAATTGTTGCAAAAGTACAATAACCATAGGAGTAGCGTTGTTCTTATCAAATTAGGTGATAAAAGCATGAATACAGATGGAGATTTACTTTGGGAATTGCTAGTTTTATTTGATATTAGGGGGAGTAACTTGGTTATTTCTGGTAATTGGTCATTGTTGGGCACCTCTTTTATCATATCAGAAATAAGTAGTCCTACTGGAAGTTCTTTTTGGTTAAGTACAGCTCCTTTTTCCAGAATATATTGTGCCTCGGCTAACCTCCCTTGTGTACAAAGGTACCTTGGAGACTCAGGGACGAGACCGTAAAACAATAACGCGACAAGATATGGAACTGCAGATAGTCCAAGCAGCCACCTCCAACCATAGCTAGGCATGATCCACTACAAAAGAATCATTTTGACAACAACAAGAACTTAAGATTAATTTCTTGAGCTACAACTTATATAAAGACCTAGTTGCGCTCATAATTATAGGCATTTTGGACATACCCAACCAAGCGAAGCCTCCATTATTGTTCCAACTGTCCAAAAAGTTGAAAAAACAACCATCCATAAGCCTCTGTTAGAAATGGGGATGAATTCTAGAAACCATGACGAGCTTACATGCCCACCCCCTAGACCCACACCAACAATGCAACGAAGAACCAATAATGATGTATAATTTGGTGCAAAAGCACTCAAGAGCCCTGCCACAGTGGATATTATAGCTGCACCTAGAAGTCCCTTCCTAAATCGCCAAAGAAAAGGGGCCACAAAGAGGTTTAATAACAGGGGCATTAATCTAATGTTATACATGATCCTACATTGTTATGCACGCAATCAACTTATTGCAGACGAGTCGCTAAAAACTCAATAACTAATCAGTATGAACTCATCATATAAAACAGTATATAATTCTTGCTAAAAGTAGAATAATCAACAAGACAAGAAAAGTTGGAAGAGCAAAATATGTATGTTGGTAAAGGAACTTACTTTCTTCCATAAGAATCCGACACAACACCCCACAAGTATGCACCAACCAACATACCGAAAAACGCCACAGTTGATATCAAACTCTCTTCACTTGAAGAAAGTCCCCAGTCGGGTTGTATAGCTGGTCCAACAAATGACAAAAGCATCATTTCCATAGCTTCTGCTACCCAACCAAGTCCAGCATATGCAAGTACAATAAGTTGGAAGTTTCCAAATCCAATAGTAGAGATTGCTTCATCTAATGTATACGTATATCCTTGATCACCCATCTAACCATCAAGATACAAAAGTTACAAATATATCAACATACTATACTTTTTGGAGTATACTACTACATGCAATTAAGTGTTCATTACCACTTTGCTAGAATCCGAAAATTCGTTATCTTCGTGTAAAAACTTTGATGACCAGCAACGCTTAACGACGTTCTGTTTTAAAGACAATACGTGAAAGACGATGAAGAAGCAGTGGTCTTATTTCGGCTTCAGTTTATTACATTATTATTATTATAGCCTAATTTCAAGTCCTGTGGTCTTTTAGCTTCCAAGACATCGGGTGTCCTAACCGACAAGACCATAGAGCGTCCCACAACACTGACAGAACTTCGATGTGTACCTTACTTTCACCAGAAGGAATCTCTACAAAGGGATCAAAACTAAGAATCACAAAAACCAAATCAACTTAATTTATTGAAAATTATTATTTTTATCGTTTTTAAGCTTATGGGAGAAAAAAGCTGTAACACCCGCAAAATGGGTCGCAGCGGAAATGATGTTCTGGGAGCGTTACTTCATAATACCATTGCACCAGTTATGAGAGAACGACCTCTAAGTGTCGTTTGAAAAGTAATCTTGCATTATTTGGACTCCAATGCACATCAAGTAAGCACCTAGCACTTATGTACCTGAGAAAACATGTTTTAAAACGTCAACAATAATGTTGGTGAATTTATAGGTTTATAAATTAAATGAGGCGGATGGCAAGATTTCCCTGTAATAGAGTAACAAATACAATATCACAAAAATGTATTACGAAATGCACTAAGCTCATGACACTGAAGCTCAACAATGTATGTATCGACTACATATAAATGATGTGCCCAATGTAGATGTTCAACCCGTAACATCTATGAGTCCGACATGGTATGCGTTCGTCGTTCCGTTCAACCGGAATACTAGCAAGCGCTACTTGCCCGAACGGGGATGTTAATTCCCAAATAGATCTATTCATAACATTCGCGCTTACAATCCAGTAATTAACAGTTCATGATGATGGGCATAGTGGGTTATAGCTACTTAGGCAAACTCGTAATACTTGAATTAAAATGTACTTGCATCCATTTTGTAAAACGAACATGATCTCATCCCCGAGATTTGATAAATGATTGAAAAGTGTAAGATGGGGACTATAAACTCACCTCAAGTAACGATAACGGAATAGCAAGGTAATGGCACGAAAAACGATGCAAAAGACTTTATCCGCAACCTATGAATAAATAATACATATTCACTAACGGAAAAATAATAATATAAATACTTGCAAATCTTGTCCCTAGTGTGTGCTTGAACGATATTTGAAATAATGATATTTGAAAACAATTTCTCGTTTTAAAAATGATCAACTTTACCGGGTCAACGTGGTCAAATTATAAGTATATAATTTACGACTTCGGACCTTTAAGAAACTAGATCTTTCATACTCTAAAATGCTAGTTTAAATCAGCCCTCGGTTTAGACTCTAAGTGTGTTAAATAATTAGACGAACATTGACGTTTACTTTGTAAGATAAGCGTATATACATTACTAAATTCTAACATGAAATGTCTTAGAGTTTTACAATTAGATTACGGGTTCGTTTATTGACGATATTGAAAGGTAAAAGTACATTTAGAATCTTAGTTGGGTAGTCTACAACTTTCGTTAAGTGAACTTGGTCTAAATTGGTCGTTTAATGTGTTAAAAATTGGGCTAATCATACGTGTTTCGCTAGGCAGCTTTGTTAGATATGAGTAAAAGACTCGGTCACCCCGTATATTTATTGTTTATAATAGTTCGTAGTTTAATAGTTAATCGTATGTCTTTCGGTTTTAAGCCGGGTACTAATACCCGATATTTTGTAAAAACTATATAAGCCTCTTCCAACTTTGGAAGAGGCAAGCTAGTAATAATCATTTTCCTTTTACACATACATTTCTCTCTCTAGAAATATCTCTCTATGTGTTTCTCTCTCTAGAAACTAGCCCAATCACAAGAATCATCACCCGTGTTATGAATTAAACGATCCTACAATTGGTATCAGAGCCTAGTTGGATTTGTGATTGATTCGTGTGGTTAATACAAGATCAAATTCGTGGCTTATTTTTG
>BQNB010123291.1:3928-20123 GCA_026074375.1 Tanacetum coccineum
CTCGCTACAGAATCGCGGAATTGGCAGAAGTCATCAATGATATGGAAACTCGCCACCAAGAAGATATAGAAAAACTCATGAAAATTTAGGTAGTTTCGCTCCCAAAAAAACAACATTGAATAATTTGGTGGCGCATTTTCTAAATAGGAAGGGTTCGTCTCAGAAGTAATATTTTGAATCATTGAAAAACTTTTGCCTTTCTTGATGGGTTTCATAGAGAGTACCTTTCTTGCCAAATAATTGGCATAATCGGCATACCAGGGTTCTTTCCCGTGTTAAAAATTAGCATAAGCTGCTCTTCCAGAAATAAGTCTTGAAAATCTGCCTCTATTAGTTTACCAAGATTAGGATTTTCCAATGAGGATAGATGATCGGCTACGAGGTTTTAAGACCCTCTCTTATCACGAATTTTGATATCAAATTCTTGAAGTAGTAGAATCCACCTTATCAGCCGTGGTTTGGCGTCTTGTTTAGAGAATAGGTTCGCAGAGCAGAATGATCTGTAAAAATGATGGTTTTAGATAACACCAGATATTGTCAAAACTTATCAAACGTGAACACGACAACAAGGAGTTATTTTTATGTCATTTTGTAATTCTCCTAAGCTTTATTCATTGTTTTTCTAGCAAAGTGGATAGGCTGAAAATGCTTATCGCTTCTTTGTCCCAACACTATCTCGATAGCGTAACCACTAGCATCGCATATGAGCTAGAAAGGTAAAGACCAGTCTGGTTTTACCATGATTGGGGCTTGAGTCAGCTCCTGTTTTAGCTTGTCAAATGTACAAATGCACTCCTCAGAGAAGACAAAAAGGGCATCCTCTACAAGGAGTTGAGTCATTGGGTGAGCGATTTTTGAAAAGTCCTTTATAAACCAATGGTAAAATCCCGCATGTCCTAAAAATCTTCGAATGACCTTCACATTTATGGGATTAGGAAAGTTGAAAATTGACTTAATTTTTGCTATATCAACCTCAATTCCTGATCTAGAAACTTTATGGCCAAGAACTATGCCTTCCTTTATCATAAAGTGACCCTTTTCCCAATTCAACACCAGGTTGGTTTCCTCACATATTTTGAGAATCCTTCAAAGATTTGAAAGACAATGATTAAAGAACGTCTAAAAATAGATAACTCGTCCATGAAAACTTCCATACTATCTTTGATTAGTTCATGGAAGATAGCCATCATGCAATGCTGAAATGTAGCAGGAGCGTTGCATAATCGAAACAAAATTATTTTATACGTGAAGGTTCCGTAAGGACAAGTGTACAAAAAAATTCTTGAATTGCTCAAAAGCTTCAGTTTTGTTTTGAAGAAATCTTGTCCAAGTAAACCTAGAGTAGTCGTCTACTATTACTAAGGTGTAACGATTTCCTCCATAACTCCGTATGACGGATGGACCGAATAGATCCATATGTAGAAGTTCTAAGAATCTAGTCATTGAGACCATATTCTTAGCTGTGTGACTAGCGTGAGCTTCTTTTCCAATTTTACAAGCTATACAAAAATGTTGATTGAACTTAAGCTTAGGTAAATTCCTAACTAGTTCCTTAGATACTAAATATTGAATTAAATGCATATTTGCATGACCTAATCTCCTATGCCATAAGGTAGAGTTTTTGTCAATTGTTGTAAGACAAATTTTGTCTTTTGGCTTATTTCCTAATTTTATCACATATAAGCCGCTTTTCCTAATACCTCTACCTATGGTTTTCCATCCTTAGTTATTTCACTATCGTGCTTAGAAAATATTACCTTGCACTTATTATCACATATTTGACTAACACTAAGCAAATTAAAACCTAAGTTATCTACATGCTCAACATTTGTGTTAGAGATATCATTTCATCACCATGAACACAAAATAAGAAAAAGATTTTAGAAAGAGAAAGAACTAGAGAGAGAGAGAGACAAAGAGAGAAAATATAGATAGGTTACTGTGGCACTAGAAAGAAATGAGAAGCAACAACACCCTCTCCACATTTAGAGAGGGCTTTATATAGTTACAAGAGATAAAACCCTAGATGGTTTGTTTGGACTTTATGTTGGGCTAAACCTAATACAAATGGGCTTAAGCCCGTCACCTAGGCCTAACTAGCTTAAATAAATTCCCATAAACTATGTTTTACTTATACAAGGCTCGAGAATAATAATGACCATCCCATTACTAAAAACACGGCTAACAATCTCCCCCTAAGGGGTGGTCATTCAATTTTGGATCCTTCTTGTTGACGTCTTGATTGCTTGGTAGCCTTGTGTTCTTGGAATTCTTTTGTGAAGAACCTTCCGCATGCTTGTGATCTTGGTCTGATCTTTAACTTGATATTATTTGACAAAAAACTGATATCGTGTCTTTGACCTTGAATTTGTCTTGACTCCTGAAGAATCCTAAATCTTTTAAAGCCTTGAATCTTTATGCTGCTTGTGATCTGTAGTCTCCAACCGCATGCTCAAGGTCTTTGAAATCTTTCTAACAGATATCCCTTCACATTTTCTTAAACCAGGATTACTTGTACCACATCACAGTAGAGTAGGTACTTGATCCACTTGTAGATATGTCTTTAATGTTATTGTCCGACCCCATCTTTGTCAAAAATGTCGTTTGAGAAGTGCTTGTACATCCAAGATGCGGAAGACTTTGATAGTTTGAGCTTTCATCATATATATCTTTGTCGATTGAGCATGAGGTCTTGAATCTTGACTCCGCTGGAATGAGGTTGTAACGCCGTCACTTATACCTGAAAATTAATGTTAGTGATAAACAACAAATATAAACGAATATGGCTTTATAATTCGTCTTGAGTTTGGTTACATTAACCTCTGGTTCCGTGAGGACTATTTTACAGTATAAATACTATATCTGTGATCAGGTAGGTTCAAATTAGAAGAACCTCCTTAACAGCGTTTCCAGCTCAAATAATTAGCTACTCTAACCGATTGCAATATATTCCACTGTACTGGCTGTTCTCATTACCGAAACGACTCAATAGCAGACAACACGGTAAGAGTGAACCAGATAGTTTCCTATCCTTTCCTGATTGAGTCGTCAATTCATATACTGGACCAAAATCGATATACAGTTGACACAAGCTTGATTCATTTAGAATCTCGCAAGTCACCTACCAAGAGCTTGTTTGATGTTAGCTCAAGAAGGATTTCCATCGTCACTGTGAATACTAAAGAGTATATAACAACCCACAATTTTCATAAATGTAAATATCCATCTATTAAGTTAGATGATGTACAATCTATCAGTTATATATGAACTTACTTTTTCAGGGAAATTTTTCGCTTTATTACATTACATTACTTTGCCAATATCTCAATATGCAATATAACCTGCATAACTCAAGTTAACGGACTCAGACAACCTACATATGGCAATCCTATCTTCATATATGTCAAGCAAACATCATAACATATCAAGTCTATATCATAATATCATTATTACAAAGTACATTACTCATATGAGGTATCAATTACAACATCATATCAAAAATGGGCTTTAAACCATTATCGAATGCCCTAAACCCTAACCTCATGAAAAGGTTAACTCCTTAAGTGAATGCACAAGCTACTAAAGCATATGTACAAGTAATATAACATCTCAATTGAAATATATAATCTCTTTAAATCAAAGTACAAATCCTTAAAAAGCTCAATGTATAAGTCATTAAGCTCAATCTATAAAATAGTCGTTTTACCTCCATTTTCATTCTCATCTCTTCACTATCACTTGTAAGAAAGCTACTATACTCATTTTACAAGATGTAAACCCTAAATATTCTATTCATAAGCTTTCATACATATTTTTGCACTCAAAACCCTAATTCAAAACCCTAAACCCTAAAACCGAGCTAGTTTCTATGTTCTTAATAAAATCATAATATAAAGCTTTGAACTCAAAAACCTAAGTGTTATGCCTTTTTTGATCCAAAACCGTACACCCGAAACCCTAATTTCATGTTTTTACTTAAACTATGGGTTAAACTTGTAAACCTTTGTTATAATCAATCCTAAAAACTATATAATATTAAAATAAGTCTTTGATAAAAGTCATAAGAGAATTTGACCTTAAAACCCGTGCGTATTTCATTATTGAAACTCCTAATTTGACCCATTTTCCTTTTAACTTAACGAATCGTTAAATTAAACTTATGTGTGTTAAACCTTCAAATTTTAGTTTATAATAACTTAAAAATACAATTGAAATGTTAAATTAAGCTTGCATGCAATTTGGACATTTTTGTAATATAATCTATGCAAGAGTATATAACGTAGATTCCAGAAACTTATTAACTAAAAGGACTAAAAGTGACATTTTATCAAAGTTACTAACTATAGGTCTAAATTGTACACTTTTTAAAATATAAGGTTACTTGTATATCAATAAAAGTTGAAGGACCACAGTCTAAAAATTGCAAAACCCTAGGGGTCTACTTGCAGTTTTTCCAAACCCCAAGTCTAAAATGTAATACATTTTGAAAAGAGTAAAATCATATTCAAAACATACCAGACATACCTTTAATTAACGTTCCTCGTGCTGTAACATTTCCAGATATTTGCAAAAATGCTTTAAAAACTCTTATGTTCTAGTATCATTAATATTTCCCCATCGAATGTCGCTTTCAAAAATCATCCCGGATCCCTAATCATACCACAATACTATGAGCTTCGATATTAAAAAGTTTCATCTTGGTACTACGTTCGACTGAGTTGGTTTTAAATGATTTAAAGTGCCCTAGCTCCACCAACGTTTACTAAATGACTTCTAAACTATGATGGCCCGAACGGTGTTATGATAATTTTTTATATCAAAACCAACAGACGATATCCAAAAAACATATATATACAATCATACAAGACCTTGCCATATATTAACCCATGGTGTAAAGGTTCCGGTGATTACGTGCCGACGACCAAGTTCGTTTATCGCCGATTTATTTTCTTCCGGCATTATCAAGTGAGTTTATAGCCTCGCCTTTCAACTTTTAAACTGTATTTATAAAACCCCGTGAGGGAGATGCTGGCTAGTTTTTTATTATAAAACGAACGCAGAGTAGTTTTCTCTTGTATGGCTTGGACCGTAAGAGGATATATTTGTTGCTTGAGTAGCTTCGTCATAAGACCCAATCGTGAGCCGACAAATTACCTATGATGGTAGCCGCTCATACAATTAATATCGCTATTGGCTTGACAACCTGTTCGGTTTTTTTGGGAGTTTAATCCGAAAAGTGAGCACTCCCATATACAGACATATTGTATTGAGTATTAAGTAGGTATCTGACGAAAATACCTAGCCTGGTGGCATTCATTGCATTATTAATTGATTAAGGATATCGTCATGGGATCGGTTCGCAGCTCAATGCAAACTGTTGTTTAATTAGCTGTCTGAATCAACACTCTATATGAGAGCATATGATTATTTTATGCTTGTTTCCAATTCCTCTATCAATTATCAAACCTATGAATTCACTTAAACTTCGTGTTGACTTTTGAGCATGTTTCAAAAATGATGGTTTTAGATAACACCAGATATTGTCAAAACTTATCAAACGTGAACACGACAACAAGGAGTTATTTTTATGTCATTTTGTAATTCTCCTAAGCTTTATTCATTGTTTTTCTAGCAAAGTGGATAGGCTGAAAATGCTTATCGCTTCTTTGTCCCAACACTGTCTCGATAGCGTAACCACTAGCATCGCATATGAGCTAGAAAGGTAAAGACCAGTCTGGTTTTACCATGATTGGGGCTTGAGTCAGCTCCTGTTTTAGCTTGTCAAATGTACAAATGCACTTCTCAGAGAAGACAAAAAGGGCATCCTCTACAAGGAGTTGAGTCATTGGGTGAGCGATTTTTGAAAAGTCCTTTATAAACCAATGGTAAAAGCCCGCATGTCCTAAAAATCTTCGAATGACCTTCACATATGTGGGATTAGGAAATTTGAAAATTGACTTAATTTTTTCTCTATCAACCTCAATTCCTGATCTAGAAACTTTATGGCCAAGAACTATGCCTTCCTTTATCATAAAGTGACCCTTTTCCCAATTCAACACCAGGTTGGTTTCCTCACATATTTTGAGAATCCTTCAAAGATTTGAAAGACAATGATTAAAAGAACGTCTAAAAATAGATAACTCGTCCATGAAAACTTCCATACTATCTTTGATTAGTTCATGGAAGATAGCCATCATGCAATGCTGAAATGTAGCAGGAGCGTTGCATAATCGAAACAAAATTATTTTATACGCGAAGGTTCCGTAAGGACAAGTGTACAAAAAATTCTTGAATTGCTCAAAAGCTTCAGTTTTGTTTTGAAGAAATCTTGTCCAAGTAAACCTAGAGTAGTCGTCTACTATTACTAAGGTGTAACGATTTCCTCCATAACTCCGTATGACAGATGGAACGAATAGATCCATATGTAGAAGTTCTAAGAATCTAGTCATTGAGACCATATTCTTAGCTGTGTGACTAGCGTGAGCTTCTTTTCCAATTTTACAAGCTATACAAAAATGTTGATTGAACTTAAGCTTAGGTAAATTCCTAACTAGTTCCTTAGATACTAAATATTGAATTAAATGTATATTTGCATGACCTAATCTCCTATGCCATAAGGTAGAGTTTTTGTCAATTGTTGTAAGACAAATTTTGTCTTTTGGTTTATTTCCTAATTTTATCACATATAAGCCGCTTTTCCTAATACCTCTACCTATGGTTTTCCATCCTTAGTTATTTCACTATCGTGCTTAGAAAATATTACCTTGCACTTATTATCACATATTTGACTAACACTAAGCAAATTAAAACCTAAGTTATCTACATGCTCAACATTTGTGTTAGAGATATCATTTCATCACCATGAACATAAAATAAGAAAAAGATTTTAGAAAGAGAAAGAACTAGAGAGAGAGAGACAAAAAGAGAAAAATAAAGATGGTTACTTGCACTAGAAAGAAATGAGAAGCAACAACACCCTCTCCACATTTAGAGAGGGCTTTATATAGTTACAAGAGATAAAACCCTTCATGAGTTTATTTGCAATGTGGTTGGGCCGAACCACTTACTAATGGGCTTTAAGCCCGACTCTAAGGCCCAACTAGCTTAAAGTAATTCCCGTAAAACTATGTTTTCCTATACAAGGCTCGAGATTGATAATGACCATCACTTTACTAAAAACATGGCTAACAATCTCCCCCTAAGGGGTGGTCATTCAATTGTGGATCCTTCTTGTGACGTCTTGAGTCTTGGAGCCTTGTGTTCTTGGGAATTCTTTTTGAAGATCCTTCCGCATGCTTGTGATCTTGGATCTTGATCTTTAACTTGATATACTTTGACAAAATACTGATATCGTGGTCTTTGGCCTTGATTTATCTTGACTAATGAGATCTCTGAATCTTTATCCTTGAATCTTTATGCCGCCTTACGATCTTATGTCTCCACCCTCATGCTCAAGGTCTTGAAAGCTTGCTAACAATCTCCCTTAATATTTTCTTTAACATGATTACTTGTACCACATCATGGTAGGAGTATTACTTGATCCACTTGTAAGATATTGTTCGACAATCTTGTCAAAAATGTTCTTTTGAGGAAGTGCTTGTACATCAGAAATTATGAAAAACTTTGATAATTTGAGCTTTCATCATGTATATATCTTTGTCGATTGAGCATGAGGTCTTGAATCTTGACTCCGCTGGAATGAGGTTGTAACACCGCCACTTATACCTAAAAATTGATGTTAGTGATAAATAGCAGATATAGACGAATATGGCTTTGTCATTCGTCTTGAGTTCGGTTACATTAACCTCCGGTTCCATGAGGACCGTTTTACAGTATAAATATTGTACCTGTGATCAGGTAGGTTCAATTTAGAAGAACCTCTTTGACAGGATTTCCAGCTCAAAGTATTAGATCCTCTAACGCGATTGCATTAGATTCACCGTACTTGCTTGTTCTTATTACCGAAACGTCTCAAAGCAGACAGCACAGTAAGAGTGAATCAGATAGTTACTATCTTTCTGATTGAGTCGTCAATTCATATACTGGACCAAAATCGATATCCAGTTGACACAAGCTTGATTCATTTAGAATCTCGTAAGTCACCTACCAAGAGCTTGTTTGATGTTGCCTCAAGAAGGATTTCCATCGTCACTATGAATACTAAAGAGTATCACTTGGATGTTCTGGCAATTATCACAAGGATAATGCTTAGGACTTATTGATACCAAATGTTGTATAATGATGTACGACATTTTGTATATTGGAATTTGTGTCCTAGTGAGATTTTTGATGGATCTCGTTGGCTCTAGACTCTATAAGTGCACATTTGTTATTTGGTAATCGAAGGCTGGAGCGGACTGCCACCTTTTCAATATCAACGATCTCAGAATGAGAAAGCCGATAGCAGCTTACTAAGCAACTTTGACTTATCCTTGGTCAAATTTGAAAAGCACATGGCCTTGTTCTTGCCTACTTCAGCCGCGGCATACCCCAACCCCAAACACCTCATCAAAGCTACTTCATAGACCTCCACCATTGATTTCCTAGCTTCTACACATCATAACCTAGACCCTCTATGTGTCAAGACCAGATCATAACCCTTGCTTACTCCTTGCTACTTCAAATGGGTATAAATAGGGGCATAGTGTGTTCATTCTTCTTCATCCCCCACTTCCTCCTCTATAACCCTTCATAGTAGCAACTCCTTGCTCAATATGAATTCTAATAGATCTTAAGAAGTCTCAAGTACAGAAAGGAAGCAAAAGAAACCAAGAAACGAAGCCCGAGAGTCGTTACTCTAGCCGTACGAAGCCGAAAGTCCCGATTCTGACCCGTTTCCAAGCTATAAGCTCAAACCAGGTTCTATAAGCTTATATTCTGCTCATGTAACGTCATAATGTTCATATGTTCTTGCTAAAATCATAATATAAAGCTTTAAACTCAAAAACCTAAGTGTTATGCCTTTTTGATCCAAAACCGTACACCCGAAACCCTAATTTCATGTTTTTACTTAAACTATGGGTTAAACTTGTAAAATTTTGTTATAATCAATCCTAATAAGCTATTATAATGTTAAAATAAGTGCTTTGATAAGTCATAAGAGAATTTGACCTTAAAACCCGTGCGTTTTCATTTTGAAACCCTAATTTGACCCATTTTACCTTTTAACTTAACAAATCGTTAAATTAAACTTATGTTGTGTTAAACCTTCATATTTTAGTTTATTATAACTTATAAATGACTATTGAAATGTTAAATTAAGTTGCATGGCAATTTGGACATGTTTTGTAATTAAAATCCATGCAAGGGGTATATATCGTAAATTTAAGAAACTTATAATAAAAGGACTAAAAGTGTCATTTTATCAAAGTTATAACTATAGGGGTCTATTATGTCACTTTTTAAAGTATAAGGTTTACTTGGTATATCAATAAAAGTTGAAGGACCAAAGTCGTAAAAATGCAAACCCTAGGGGTCTACTTGTAGTTTTCCAAACCCTAGGGTCTAAAATGTAACATTTTGAAAAAGTGTAAAATCATATTCAAAACATTACCAGACATAACTTTAATTAACGCTCCTCGTGCTTAACATTTCCAGATATTGAATAAAATGCTTAAAACTGCTTATGTTCTAATCCTTATATCATTCATCATCGATGTGCTTTCAAAAATCATGTCCCGGATCCATATCATACCACAATACTAGGGAGCTTCATATTAAGAAGTTTCATCTTGGTATTACGTTCTGTCTGAGTTGTTGGGTTTACGATTTAAAGTGCCCTAGCTCCACAAACGTTTACTAAATGACTTCTAAACTATGATGGCCCGAACGGTGTTATGATAATTTTTATATCAAAACCAACATCGATATCCAAAAACTTATATATACAATCAAACTAAGACTTGCCATATATTAACCCAGGTTGTATAGGTTCCGGGTGATTACGTGCCGACGACCAAGTTCGTTTATCGCCGATTTATTTTCTTCCGGCATTATCAAGTGAGTTTATAGCCTCGCCTTTCAACTTTTAAACTGTATTTATAAAACCCCGCGAGGGAGATGCATGCTAGTTTTTATAAAACGAACGCAAGTAGTTTTCTTCTGGTATGCTTGGACCCGTATGTGAATATATGTTGTTGCTTGAGTAGCTTTCGTCATAAGACCCCAATCGTGAGCCGTCAACTACCTATGATGGGTAGCCGCTCATACAATTAATAGCGCTATGGGCTTGACAACCCGGTTCGGTTTTTGGGAGTTTGAATCCGGGAAAGTGAGCACTCCCAATGTACGGACATATTGTATGGAGATGTAAGTAGGTATCTGACGAAAATACCTAGCCTGGGGGCATTCATTGTATTATTACTTGATTATGGATTTCGTCAATGGGATCGGTGTCGCGAGCTCAATGCAACTGTTGTTTATTAGCTTGTCTGATCAACAAGTCTATATGAAGCATATGATTATTTTTATGCTTGTGTTCAATTCTTTTATCAATTATCAAACCTATGAATTCACGTTAACTTCGTGTTGACCTTTTTAGCAGTGTTTCATCTCAGTACTTGAAGTATGAGGCTGAAGGCACGGTGTGGAGGAATTGCGCTAAACTTTTGTCCACCATTTAAAAACCCATTCCTCATTAAAAACTTGTTTTAGTTTGGTTAAATCAAACTTATTTATGTATGGTAACGATTTCTTGGGACTACGTTTTTGAACTCTGATAAATATGGAATGGAATGGTTGTTTGTTTGTTTTAAAACGTATCATTGAGTCATTCTTTATGTCTTATGACTATTGTACTATTATTTAACACCCAAATTATTGGTTCCGCTGCGTGTAAATTTGGGGGTGTTAAAGCATCCTCTACAAGGAGTTGAGTCATTGGGTGAGCGATTTTTGAAAAGTCCTTTATAAACCAATGGTAAAAGCCCGCATGTCCTAAAAATCTTCGAATGACCTTCACATATGTGGGATTAGGAAATTTGATAATTGACTTAAATTTTTCTCTATCAACCATCATCTTTCTGTGTCACTTGTAGTCCTAAGAAGAAAGTAAGCTTACCCATATAACTCATCTGGAACTTCTTGTGCATCAATTTCTCAAACTCAGTGCATAACTCCTTCTTAGTAGATCTAAAAATGATATCATCTATATATACTTGAACTACTAGAATATCACCTTTGAACTTTTTAATAAACAAAGTCTTATCTATTATTCCTCTCTGAAATCTATTTTCTAATAAATATGTAGACAAAGTATCATACTAGGCTTTAGGAGCTCGATGTAGACCATATAATGTCTTTTCTACCTTATAAACTCTTCAAATCCTGGAGGTTGACAGACATAAAGTTCCTCTTCAATCTTGCCATATAGAAATGCACTCTTCACATTCATCTGGTACACAACAAAGTCTTTGAATGAGGCATAGGCTAAGAACAGCCTAACTGCTTCAATCCTAGAAACTGGAGCAAAACCCTCATCATAATCTATTCTCTCTTCTTAAGTGTAACCCTGTGCAACCAGCCTTGCCTTGTTTCTAACCACAATACCTCTCTTATCTTTCTTATTTATGTAGACCTATTTTGTTCTAATGGCCCTCTTGCCATATGGTAAATCAACCAAAGTCTAAACCTTCTATAATTTAAACTGTAGAAGCTCATCCTGCATTGCTTCTATCTAGCTTAGATCAGTCAAAGCTTGAATCACCTTCTTGGGTTCTACTTGTGATAGAAAACAAGCAAATAGACAATTTTGAAAATCTTTATGGTTTGTTCTCCTCTGCTTTTGAATTAAACTCACCAAACCATGTTCTTCAGAATTCTTAGTCATCCTTCTTGTTTGAGGTGCTAAATGTAGATCTCTTATAATCTGTTCAACTGGATGATCTTTGTGAACTCTTGTTGTTTCAATAGGACTAACAGACATAGAAGACTCCAAGTTATTTATGTCTCCTCCTGCAACAAAGTCTTCATCATCATAAGCATCACCAAATATGCTAGTATCTTCCAAATTAGGCATCATTGGTTCATCATCAGCATCCTTTGTTCCAGCAGTATTAATAGGAGAACTAACAACAGAAATACTGTTAGTGCTGTTAATGTTAATTTTAGCTTCTTCCCCTTGAACAAACAACCTTTTAAATTCTCTTTCAAATTCATCTCTTAAGTCTTAATCATCCTTGTCACCTTCATTTGTTGGATCCTTAGTAGTTTTCTTTCCAGCATCATCAGCAACCTCATCATCTGATCTCTTAGGACTTGAATAGATAGGTGAATCAGGAGTCTATAATCGTAGCAGTATATACTCATGACTAGGTACTATTTTCTTCCCAACTTGACCTACATCGTTACTTTCTTTGGTACCTGCATTACCATTAGTTTCATTCCCTGCAAAAACTGGCTTATAATTCATAGATTTTGTCAGTGTATCAATATCAAAAAGCCATTCTGATCCACTCCCTGCAACATTAGGTTTATTTTCAAGAAAAGTAATGTGCAAGGTCTCCTCTACTATCCTGGTTCTACTGTTAAATAATCTAAATGCTTTACTATTAACAGAGTATCTAACAAAGAATCCCTCATCGGCCTTCCTATCAAACTTACCTAGGTGATCTAAGGTATTAAGAATAGTAACAAGACACCCAAATGGTCTCATAAAGCTTATTATTGGTGGTCTACCATTAAAAAGTTCATAAGGGGTCTTGTTGTGAGGCTTAATTACTAATACCCTATTTTGTACATAATAAGCAGTATTAACTGCTTTAGCCCAAAAGGTAGTAGATAACTTTGAATCAACTAGCATAGTCCTAGCAGCCTTTATTAGTGTTCTGTTTTTCCTTTCAACTACTCCATTTTGTTGTGGAGTCCTAACAATACTAAATTCTCTCTTAATCCCTTTCATCTCACATAACTAATTCATTTCCTTATTCTTAAATTCAGTTCCATTGTCATATCTGATTATTTTAAATTCAGTTCTTTATTCTTATTTGATTTTCTATTCATGTTATAAATGCCTTAAGGATTCCACTGGTCTCATCCTAAGTTGCTAAAAAGAAAACCCAACTAAATCTACTAAAGTCATATGTGACAACTAGGTAGTACATCTTTTTCATTATACTCTTTACAAAAGTTGGACCAAATAAATCCATGTGCAACATTTGTAAAGGATGGCTGATTGAGCTTACAGTTTTTGTTTTACAAGATGCTTTAGGTTGCTTTCTATAACAACCCATAATTTTCATAAATATAAATATCCATCTATTAAGTTAGATGATGTACAATCTATCAGTTATATATGAACTCACCTTTTTCAGGGAAATTTTTCGCTTTATTACATTACATTACTTTGCCAATATCTCAATATGCAATATAACCTGCATAACTCAAGTTAACGGACTCAGACAACCTACGTATGGCAATCCTATCTTCATATATGTCAAGCAAACATCATAACATATCAAGTCTATATCATAATATCATTATTACAAGGTACAATATTCCTAAAAGATACCATTTGCAATATCATATCAAAATGGGCTTTAAACCATTATCGGATGCCCTAAACCCTAACCTCATGAAAAGGTTAACTCCTTAAGTGAATGCACAAGCTACTAAAGCATATGTACAAGTAATATAACATCTCATTTGAAATATATAATCTCTTTAAATCAAAGTACAAGTCCTTAAAAAGCTCAATGTATAAGTCATTAAGCTCAATCCATAAAATAGCCGTTTTACCTCCATTTTCATTCTCATCTCTTCACTATCACTTGTAAGCAAGCTACTATACTCATTTTACAAGATGTAAACCCTAAATATTCTATTCATAAGCTTTCATACATCTTTTTGCACTCAAAACCCTAATTCAAAACCCTAAACCCTAAAACCAAGCTAGTTTCTAAACCATGACCTGTTTCTTGGCTTTTATCCATTGTAAACCCAAACCAACACTCAAATGAGTTGTAAAAACTTATTTTACAATCATATCAATCCTATTCAATCATTATTTCATCATTACTTCATCATTTTACTTCACTTGTACGTAAAACATATCCTAGAAACCCTAAATGTACCTAATTGGTTCATTTAACCCGTTTACTCGTTCTAAACCATTCTAATCCCAAATAACCAACCAAGGGCCATTGTAAACCTATAAAGTGAGTTTACAAATCATTATCTATCATTAACTTGGCAATGTGCAAGAAATCAAAGCCTAGAAAACCTTAACGAATCCAGAAAACCCTAATTATGCCCTAATTGTAACTTTGACCCGTTTTCTCAATTTCAACCCATTATAACTTAAACCAACGACCAAAATTCATTGATAATACTTTATATAAGCCCTAGGATTTGTATTCCATCATTCCTAATCAAGAGTATGCAAAATATAAGCCAAGAAAGTCAAGAAAACCCTAAACGAGCCCTAGTTGAACCCGTACTCCCATTTCTTCAATTCTAATCCGTTTTAACCCAAACGAATTGCTAATCTTTGCTAATTACTTTAATCCCAGACCTTAACAACCTATTTCATCATTCCTTAATCATTTATAACATAATGTACCTTGTTAAAACCTTTGAAGAACCCGTCGAACCCAAAATAGACCCGGTTTGCTTCTATGACCATTTTAACCCCTCTAAATTGCTACCATGTGCAAATGACCACCTAAGAACTCTTCTAGAAACCTTCAAGCAGCTTATGCACCTACTTGGACCAAGCCTTGGTCAAATTTGAGAAGCACATGGCCTTCTTTTTCTTCTCTTCAGCCGCGGCAGCAAAGGATGAAGCCACATCCTTCAACCTAGTTTCCTAGACCTCCACACTTCATTTTCTAGCTTATACACCTCCCTAACTAGACCCTCTATGTGTCAAGACCAGATCATAACCCTTGCTTACTCCTTGCTACTTCAAATGGGTATAAATAGGGGCATAATGTGTTCATTCTTCTTCATCCCCCACTTCCTCCTCTATAACCCTTCATAGTAGCAACTCCTTGCTCAATATGAATTCTAATAGATCTTAAGAAGTCTCAAGTATAGAAAGGAAGCAAAAGAAACCAAGAAACGAAGCCCGAGAGTCGTTACTCTAGCCGTACAAAGCCGAAAGTCCCGATTCTGACCCGTTTCCAAGCTATAAGCTCAAACCAGGTTCTCTAAGCTTATATTCTGCTCATGTAACGTCATAATGTTCATATGTTCTTGCTAAAATCATAATATAAAGCTTTGAACTCAAAAACCTAAGTGTTATGCCTTTTTGATCCAAAACCGTACACCCGAAACCCTAATTTCATGTTTTTACTTAAACTATGGGTTAAACTTGTAAACTTTTGTTATAATCAATCCTAATAAGCTATTATAACATTAAAATAAGTACTTTGATAAGTCATAAGAGAATTTGACCTTAAAACCCGTGCGTTTTCATTTTGAAACCCTAATTTGACCCATTTTACCTTTTAACTTAACGAATCGTTAAATTAAACTTATGTCGTGTTAAACCTTCATATTTTAGTTTGTTATAACTTATAAATGACTATTGAAATGTTAAATTAAGCTTGCATGGCGATTTGGACATGTTTTGTAATTATAATCCATGTAAGGGGTATATATCGTAAATTTCAGAAACTTATAACTAAAAGGACTAAAAGTGTCATTTTATCAAAGTTATAACTATAAGGGTCTATTATGTCACTTTTTAAAGTATAAGGTTTACTTGATATTGTAGGATCGATCTTCCTTAATGAAACACTGATATACTGTCAACTATGCGGAATCTAGTTGGCAATACTTAAGAAGAACACACAATAGTTTCTCAAACGATTTCTTTTATAAACCTTTTAGAATCTGCCTAAATTGCAGATCCCTAATACAATACTAAAAATAAATCTTAACTCGTGTTTTCTATGTTTGTTGTATCTTCTAATATCTTCCTAGAGATCCTTTTATAAACATAAGGATAACCTCTAGTAGATGTACAGTCCTTGTATATCATAAACACTAATTGATACTTATCACTAATAACTGTTACAAGATAAATGCTAAAACAACCGTTTAAACTTTATAGTTCCTATATCCTCGGCAGTACCTCGATCTTTGACTGGCAGTACCTTGACTTTTTACTTAGCAGTACTTTGATCTTTTGACTTGATTTTCCCAACAATCCTCCCCTAACTTGAATTCTACTTGCTTGACTTCAAGTTTCTTG